>CAWUFW010013981.1:212128-440415 GCA_963921515.1 Calotriton arnoldi
AAGGCTGCTTGTCTGTCGAAACGCGTTACAACTGAATTAGACCTTCACTTTGGTGGCGATTCCTGAGCGTGCATCATACTTTTTAACTTTGTGCGATACTGTTTACCGGCAGGCTCCGCTGGTTTCACGCACCACCTCCCCACGGGCCCAGGTCCCAGAAGGAGTTTCATTTGGTTGGCGATATATATATATATATATATTATCTACTGGCGGTCGCCAGTAGATAGTTATAGTTAGGACCTATTTTCCATAGGAAATCCGCGACATTCTATTTGAAATAACTCTTGCGTCGGTTGACGAATCTTCGCGAAATTTTCAAACTTTATGGCCCGCTCCGGTCCGCTCCTACCCTGAAAGTCTCAGGGTGATTCGTCAAGCGGGGGCCGAGAAAAAGGGGGTCCCAAAACGTGTTTTCCCCATTCATTTTCCCATAGGAAACTTTAGACACGGCTACAGCTCGAACTGCTGAACGGAATTACACCAAATTTGGCAAAGAGGTAGTTCTTGGTTCAGAAAGAACCCTTTTGTTAAATGGTGTAAATCCGTTCAGTAGTTGCGGAGAAATTAAAAAAATAAGAGTCAAAAAATCAATTTCCCATTGGAAACTTTAGACACGGCTACAGCCCGAACTGCTGAACGGAATTACACCAAATTTGGCAAAGAGGTAGTTCTTGGTTCAGAAAGAACCCTTTTGTTAAATGGTGTAAATCCGTTCAGTAGTTGCTGAGAAAATCAAAAGTAAAAGTACATATATATCTATGGCCGCGTCGGATTCGCGCACCCTCCCGATCACGAGCTGTCTGCTAATTGGCTGTCAACACTCCAAACCAGGAAGTGTTGGCAGCCATCTTGTTCCTCGGTAGAACCGAGGAACAAGAAAGCAGTAAAAAAGTGCGCAAACGCACAAAGGGGGCAGGGTAGAAACACCCTGACCCCTAGGTCTGCTCAGGGGTCCCACAAGGACCGCCTGGGCAGAAAAAAGCATTTTTTTTTTTTAAATCGGCAGGATGCGCTCAGGGTGCGCGAATCCTGCCGAAAAAAAAAAAAAAAACGAAGACCGGTCTCCCGCGCTCGATTGTATTTTGCCCCCGGGTGGCCCAAGTCCCGGGGGCATGGTGGGGGTTAAATTTATGTATGGGGGCCTCAAAGGGCCCCCAAGCCCCGGGGACCGCCACCCCTCGGGGCTTTCTTTTAAAATGGTGCGGGAGGGCTCTGAGCCCTCCCACAGCCCCGGGGACCACCACCTCCCCGGGGCTTCTTTTTTTTTTTACTTTTTCCTGTGTGGGGAGGCTCGAGCCCCCCCACACACCCCGGGGACCGCCACCTCCCGGGGCACTAACAAATTAAAATGGGGGTCCGTTTTGGACCCTCGAAGCCCCGGGGACCACCACCTCCCGGGGCTTTGCTGATGTGGGGAGGGGGGCCGCGCGGCCCCCCTCCTGGAGCCTGTGGTGGCCCTGGGGACCGCCACCCCCAGGGCCGGCTCCTGCAGTGTCCCGGGGTGCCTACCCCGGGACACTGCTGTTTGCAATGACAGGACGGGAGCCTCGCGGCTCCCGTCCTGTCATTGCAAACTGCTTTGGATATTGGAAGAGAGAGCAGGAAACCTGCTCTCGCTTCCAATATCCAAAGACAATTGCTTTCCACATGGGGAGCAGCATGTTAGCTGCTCCCCGTGTGGAAAAGCAATGCCGGCTCCCTTAGGACACGGGGAGCCGGCGGGACTGTGGGGGGTTTGGGGACCCCCCCACAGTCCCCAACGAGAGGCCAGGCCCCGGGGGATGGGGTCCCCGGGGCCATAAGTGGCGCGGGAGGGGGGGCCACGCGGCCCCCCTCCCCAGAAATAAGTAAAAAAAAAAAAAGAAAAAAGGCCTGCCTTGGGGGATGGGGTCCCCGGGGCAAAAGGAGGCCTGAGGAGGGGGCCACGCAGCCCCCTCCTTAAAAATTAAAGAAAGAGTGTGGCCATGCCCCGGGGATGGGGTCCCGGTGCAGGATTCGGCCAGGGAGGGGTGCCACGCGGCCCCCTTCCCGTTTAATTGAAAAAAAAAAAAAAAGGGGAAAGGCCCTGGGGGATGGGGTCCCCAGGGCCCAAAAATAGGAAAAAGGAAGGGGGCCACACAGCCCCCTTCAGGAAAAAAAAAAAAAAATGATCGGGCCACAGGCCCCGCCCCCTTCCTTCACCACTCTGCAAACGCGCCCCCTGGCGCATTTGCAGATGGGGAAGTAATTCCACTTCAATACTGGGGGTCCCTGAGGGCCAACTAGCCCACCAGGAACCTCCAGTATGCGCCAGGGGCTGCGTTGCAGAGAGGTGTACAGAGGCCACGCCCCTTCATACACCTCTCTGCAACGCAGCTCTGTGGCGCTTTTTGGATATACCTGTTGGGCTAGTTGGCCCTCAGGGACCCTCAGGATTCAAGGGAGTTAATCCCCCGACTTAAAACGCGCCACGGGCGCGTTTGCACAGTGGTGAAGGGAGGGGGCGGGGCTTCAGGTGACATGTGTGCAAACAGGCCCCGTGGCGCGTTTAAGATGGGGAATTAAATCCCCTTCAATCCTGAGGGTCCTTGGGGCCAACTAGCCCAACAGGTACATCCAGAAAGCGCCACAGAGCTGCGTTGCAGAGAGGTGTAAAAGGGGTGTGGCCTCTCTACACGTCTCTGCAACGCAGCCCCTGGCGCATACTGGAGGTTCCTGGTGGGCTAGTTGGCCCCTAGGGACCCTCATGATTCAAGGGGACTTAATCCCCCAACTTAAAACGCGCCACGGGGCGCGTTTGCACAGATGTCACCTCAGGCCCCGCCCCCTACCTTCACCATTGTGCAAATATTCCTCTAAAATCTGCCGAACTACGAATTCGGATTTACTCACCTGTTATCAGGAGAGACCTCAGTGCTGCATCTTTCAGCCCAGTACTAATCCTGAAAAGTAATTTTAACCGTACTTACCAGTACTTGAATTTCCTTCCATAGGATATCATTGCCTGCTTTTTGCTGAAAAAGTTTCTAAGTGTTGATTTTTGAAACATACAAATATTCCTCTAAAATCAGCCGAAATACGAATTCCGATTTACTCACCTGTTATCTGGAGAGACCTCAGTGCTGTATCTTTCAGCCCAGTACTGGTCCTGAAAAGTAATTTTAACCGTACTTACCAGTAACTTGAATTTCCTTCCATAGGCTAACATTGACTGGTTTCACTTGGAAATTGTTCTAAGTGTGGAGTTTTGGAACTTTAAAATATTCCTCTAAAATCAGCCGAAATACGAATTCCGATTTACTCACCTGTTATCAGGAGAGACCTCAGTGCTGCATCTTTTAGCCCAGCACTGACCCTGAAAAGTAATTTTAACCGTACTTACCAGTAACTTATATTTTCTTCCATAGGAATCCATTGTCTGGTTTTCAGCTGAAAAGTTTCAAAGTGTCGATTTTCACAAACTACAAATATTCCTTAAAAATCGCCTGTATGACTTAAACGCATTCTTTCAACTGTTTACAGGAGATGCACCAGTGCTGGATCCAGGATCCAACACTGAGTAAGAAAAAGTAACGATAACAGTTTTTACCTGCTAAGTGAATTTCCTTCCATAGGATAACATTGGTGATTCTATGAGAAAAAGTTTCTAAGTGTCAACTTTTAAAATACAATAATATTCCTTAAAAATCACTACTGTAACCAAAACGCTTTTACTCAACTGTTTACAGGATATGTCCCAGGACTGAATCTAGGATCCAGTCCTGTGGTTAGAAAAGTAATCCATAAAGTAACTAATTGCATTTAACTAGAAATTCACATTGAGCTGAATGTTGCATTGTGTTTGAACATGTGTTGCCCATTGCAACAACTGTAACTACTGTACTTAAAAGTCTATTGCCTATGTGCAAAGTATTTAAACTAAAGTAATTCATTCTGAGAAAGTATTTTTTGTAATGTATAATGTAATTACAATGTAATTTAAAAAATAAAATATGTAAAAAAAAATGTTTCTAAAAATGTAGTAAATCAGTATGAAAAAAATAAATATAACAATTAATACATTTAAAAATTGTCATTTACAAAACCTTTGAAATTCACTGAAAAAAACCGTAGGTTTCAGACATGTTATAGTTAGGAATTAGCATTTAAAAAACCTTTGAAATTCAGTGAAAAAACCATAGGTTTCAGACACGTTATAGTTAGAAATTAGCATTTAAAAAACCTTTGAAATTCACTGAAAAAACCATAGGTTTCAGGCACGTTATAATTAGAAATTTGCATTTAAAAAACCTTAGAAATTCACTGAAAAAACCATAAGGTTTTAGGGACAGTTATAGTTAGTTGGACATTGCACTCGTACAAAACCCGTGAAATTCCCCTGTTATAGTTAGTTCAGGTAACTATAACTCGCGCCCCCGCAATGCACTGCTGATGAAGTCACATATTACATCACTCATGACATGGTCAGTGACATCACTGATGACATCACTGATGACATCTCAAATGACATCACTGATGACATCTCTGATGACATCATCCATGTGAGAATTTAATGCATCTTCTCACACCCTAATATAAGTTTTGAAACACCCACTCTAAATTACAGACTGCCATTCTCAAAACCATACACACTCCAATACCAATAAGTACATACCCACTCACTGATTCTTAGATCTACACACACACATCTACTCACTCACCCGTACAGTCACTCATACTTACAGTCACTCAGTACAGGACTATCATATGCACTCATACACCTATATAAACACTCACACAACGCAACTCATCCATAGAGGTATTCACACACCTAGTCAGTCATGCAAATAATTAATCACACTCCAATTTACTCACCTATACAGTTATACACACCAGCTCACTTACTCATAAAAATACTAGCACATTCTTACGCTCCTATGCAATCACTGATGCAAGCACACACTCATCCATATAGCCACTCTCACAATCACACACTCTCACTTATAGCCATTTATATACTCCAACACACATATATACTGCCTTTCACATATGTAGTTACTCACACATGTACCACTGAGATATACATTCAATCACTAACACACCCATACACACACTCACCCACCCATACAGTCCATCACAGACGCACTCTTGAAACCATGCACCCAGTGAATCACCCACTCACACATCTATGCACAGAGTCACACACACCCCACCCACACAAACACTGAGGCACCCATACAGATACTCAGAGAACCAATCCATAACCCATATAGACACTCATTTAGCTAGTCAGAAACCCATGCAGTTGCTTACACAACAACAGACAGACGGATACAGACATTCACACAGTTTAGTCACTCACCCATGCATCCAGTAAGATACGTTTAATCACTCACTTATAGACTCAGTCACGCACCTACTAAATCATCCATTCAGGCGCTTCTACACCCACTCATTCTTCAATACGCCTTTCCCTAAATATATTAAACATATTTAAACTTTACAGAAACACACAGTCACTGGATGATGTCATCAGTGATGTCATCAGTGATGTCATTTGAGATGTCATCAGTGATGTCATCAGTGATGTCACTGACCATGTCATGAGTGATGTAATATGTGACGTCATCAGCAGTGCATTGCGGGCGCGAGTTATAGTTACCTGAACTAACTATAACGGGGAATTTCACGGGTTTTGTACGAGTGCAATGTCCAACTAACTATAACTGTCCCTAAAACCTTATGGTTTTTCAGTGAATTTCTAAGGTTTTTAAATGCAAATTTCTAACTATAACGTGCCTGAAACCTATGGTTTTTTCAGTGAATATATATATATATATATATTTGTCAACAAAAATAACAATATCGCAGCACTCTCCTGGGGATATTATTCATTTATTTAATCCTCCATCTCTCTCCTCCTACGCGTTTCAACCATCTCGGTCTTGATCACGGTATATTTTCAAGGTTTGTCCTACCTTGCCGCATGCACCAGCTGAAAAGTGCGCCCGCCGTTGATGGACTGTTTGTTGAACTATATATATATATATATATATATATATCGAAATACACACCATACTTATGTTGTGGTGTTGTGTATTTTACAAAAATGGGACATTCTCGCCTGTGTTTAAATAATCAAAAGTTAGTCATAATTGCATTTTAATTTAAAACATGTGCCTGTTCCTCTGGTAAGCGATACAAAAGGGGATGATGGACGGAACGCTTGAGCCAATCAAACACTCACCCCCAGTCAACTGATCTGGGTTTAATCCATCATCATTCTTTAGCTCACTCCACCACCCCAGTTCAGACATGGCCATATGCAAATCAGTCTGACCCTGTGCCTCATGGGAACAGTCCAGCCCGAACTGCCAAGCCATGTCTTCCCTGGACCGGAAACAAGCATCCTAGGACCGGTTTCTGGCATTCCAGCCGTCATCAGCCAGGCTTGCTTGAATCCAGTGGCAAAGTGAGCAAGGGACCCACGTCTGGGCATACCCCCGCCAACTTAGGGCGAACAAGCGATACAAAGGGATGATGGACGGTACGCTTGAGCCAATCAAACACTCACCCCAGTCAACTGATCTGGGTTTAATCCATCATCATTCTTTAGCTCACTCCACCACCCCAGTTCAGACATGGCCATATGCAAATCAGTCTGACCCTGTGCCTCATGGGAACAGTCCAGCCCGAACTGCCAAGCCATGTCTTCCCTGGACCGGAAACAAGCATCCTAGGACCGGTTTCTGGCATTCCAGCCGTCATCAGCCAGGCTTGCTTGAATCCAGTGGCAAAGTGAGCAAGGGACCCACGTCTGGGCATACCCCCGCCAACTTAGAGGCGAACAAAGCGATACAAAGGGGATGATGGACGGAACGCTTGAGCCAATCAAACACTCACCCCCAGTCAACTGATCTGGGTTTAATCCATCATCATTCTTTAGCTCACTCCACCACCCCAGTTCAGACATGGCCATATGCAAATCAGTCTGACCCTGTGCCTCATGGGAACAGTCCAGCCCGAACTGCCAAGCCATGTCTTCCCTGGACCGGAAACAAGCATCCTAGGACCGGTTTCTGGCATTCCAGCCGTCATCAGCCAGGCTTGCTTGAATCCAGTGGCAAAGTGAGCAAGGGACCCACGTCTGGGCATACCCCTAGTTGGCGGGGGTATGCCCAGGCGTGGGTCCCTTGCTCACTTTGCCACTGGATTCAAGCAAGCCTGGCTGATGACGGCTGGAATGCCAGAAACCGGTCCTAGGATGCTTGTTTCCGGTCCAGGAAGACATGGCTTGGCAGTTCGGCTGGACTGTTCCCATGAGGCACAGGGTCAGACTGATTTGCATATGGCCATGTCTGAACTGGGGTGGTGGAGTGAGCTAAAGAATGATGATGGATTAAACCCAGATCAGTTGACTGGGGTGAGTGTTTGATTGGCTCAAGCGTTCCGTCCATCATCCCCTTTTGTATCGCTTTGTTCGCCCTAAGTTGGCGGGGTATGCCCAGACGTGGGTCCCTTGCTCACTTTGCCACTGGATTCAAGCAAGCCTGGCTGATGACGGCTGGAATGCCAGAAACCGGTCCTAGGATGCTTGTTTCCGGTCCAGGGAAGACATGGCTTGGCAGTTCGGGCTGGACTGTTCCCATGAGGCACAGGGTCAGACTGATTTGCATATGGCCATGTCTGAACTGGGGTGGTGGAGTGAGCTAAAGAATGATGATGGATTAAACCCAGATCAGTTGACTGGGGGTGAGTGTTTGATTGGCTCAAACGTTCCGTCCATCATCCCCTTTTGTATCGCTTTGTTCCTCTGGTAAGCCATACAGCTTGCTACAGGGCCAGGACCTCATTAGCCAGTATCTCCAGCTCTTCAGGTGAGAAGTTTGTAGCCATGTCTCCTACTTTGCCTGGCATTGTAGTTCCTAGATGTAAGAAGCACAAGTAAAAGTTGAGGAGGTGTTCTTGGTGTCACTGTTAGGATCGAGTGAACATTTTTATAAACTCTGCGTACATCTACACAACGTGCAAGATCGTCAATGGAAGCAGACACATCCATTGGCTTTCGTACATTGCTTTCGCACACGTTAGCCGATGGTTGTGTTTGTCATGGAGTTTAACACCCACTACCCTCTCAACTTCTGCCGACTTCTATCTAATTGGAAATGTCCTAACGGCAAGGTCAGGCTTCCGCCATTTTAGATTGTTAAATAGTGTGTTTGTGAATGTGAAGTGTGTGACCACCACTGAAAATGGTGGGTAGCTTGTTTACATATACAAAATGCAAATTTTATTTATTTATTTTGCCAAAAATGTATTATGTAGTGCATTATTGTGGTTAAATGTGATAGTTATGTGATTTTGCTTATAATTCCATTGACAAAACTTTAGATAAAAAAATTAAGAAAAAAGAATGTTTAAATAATACATTTAAAATGTATTATTTACATATTTCTTTCTTTTTTAAAATAGACATGCCAAAAATATAATTTTTAAACAAATAAATGTGCAAAATTATGTTAAAAAAAGTATTGAAAAATAAATGAAATTTGTGTTTTATTTAGAAAATAAGCTTGCAAAATATATAAAAAATTTTAACATTTTAAATGGAGACATATGAACCCAGAGAGAGTGAGAAGACGACAGCCTCAAGTGATGAGACCATTTCCAGACCTTGCCACCATCGAAGAACGAGTTATAATCAAAACATTTATATTAAATAGGGAAACAATCATTGATTTATGTCATCAGTTGGAGCCAGATCTTCTGCCTCGCAATAGGAATCCCACATCAATAACACCAATAGTGAAGATAATGGCAGTACTCCATGTTGTGGCGACAGGATCATTCTAATACACTGCTACAATATCTGGTGGAATGTCATGTTAGATTTGGGGGTCTCTAGTTGGCAATGGTTTGCACCTTTGTCCAAATAGGGACCCTTGCATCTAGTCAGGGTAAGGGGCTATACTCCTAAATAACCCCTGCTCACCCCCTTGGTAGCTTGGCACGAGCAGGCAGGCTTATCTCAGAGGCAGTGTGTAAAGCATTTGTGAACACATACAGTAATACAGTGAAAACACTACAAATGGACACTACACCAGTTTAGAAAAATAAGTAATCTTTACTAGACTTAACACAAGGTCAAACAACAAAAATCCACAATACTGTAATCAAAAATGAGTCTTTAAAATGGTAGAAATAGCTTAGTTCAATGTAGATGGTAAATGCGACATTTTACTCTCAAAGTACCTTGGATGTGTCACGCAATACAAACAAAAGGGTCGCAGGGAAGGTGATGCGTCGGTTCCTTAAACTCAGGGGAGTGGATGCGTCGGTTCCTTACTGTTGCGCAGGGGAGTTGAGGCTCGCTTCCTTACTGTGAGGGGAGTTGATGCGTCGGTTTCTTACTGTGATCCGGTGTGATGCGACAAGATGACGCCTCGATGCGATGACGATCCGGTGCGATGCGACAAAATGGCGTCTTGGTTACGGTGCGACAACGTAGATGCGATGCGTGCACGCCCGACGGCCGTGCGGCGACTCGGTGAACTTCTGAGCCGCGACAGGCCCTGCGACATGCTTCTCCGGTGATGCGACGGCGACCTCTGCGGCGGCGGCACGCTTCTCCGGTGATGCGCCGCGCCTCGGCGATGATGCAACGGCAACTCCTGCGGTGGCGACACGCTTCTCCTTCGTTGAGTCGCTCTCCCAGCGACACGCAGTCTTCAAGAGGGCCCAACACAACAGCAGGCACCTCTTTGCAGGTAGAATTCCCAGCAAGGGAATTCAGGGGAGCTGGTTGGAGAAGTCTTGTATCCCTGAGACTTCAGGCAGGAGGCAAGCTCAGTCTTCAAGCCCTTGGAGATCTTCTTCAAGATGATGAAAGTACACACAAAGTTCCTTTCTCCTTTCTTTGGCAATAAAGTAACATCTGCAGGCCAACTCCAACAGCACAGGGGCAGTCTCCTCCTTCAGTTTCCTGGTTCTTCTCCTAAGCAAAGGTTTGTCTTGATTCCCAGAAGTGATCTAAAGGTCTGGGGTCTGGGCCCCAATATTTATACTCAGAAAGTCTTTGTTCTCTGGAGGCAGAGAGTGTCTGTGCCTGACCAAAACCAGTTCTCTGCAGCTTCCTGGCAGGAGGTGGAGACAGCATTGTTTGAGAGCAGACCTGGCCCAGGTAGCTGAAAGGAAATCTCCTCCCATTACTCTCTATTCAATGAGGGCTCAGGTCAGTGAAAGGAAGTCTCCCCCCCCCACTCTCTATTCTATGTGGGTCCTATTCAGCCCAGCCCATACCCATCAGACAGCTGGAGCCAAGACCCTCTCCAGTCCCCTGTCACTCACAAACCAGACAGTGAATACACAACCTTAGCAGAGGCACACTGGAAGGTTAGGCAAGAAAATACCTACTTTTTAAAAGTGGTATTTTCAAACACAGAATGCAAAAATCACCCACACTAAAAGATGTATTTTAACATTCTGAGTTCAGGCATACTAAATTCGTTTTTCTATCTTGTTCCTAGGGTCAGTTAAGGATTATAAGATGTTATAACCAAACTGCCCATTCTGGCCTATGGGAACAGATAGCCTTGCAATAGTGAAAAACGAAATTGGCTGTAATTCACTATTAGGACATGCCACACACATCAGGGCATGTCCTACCTTTTACATACAATGCACCCTGCCCTTGGGCCTACCTTAGGGGTGACTAACATGTAGAAAAGGGAAGGTTTAGGGACTGGCAAGTGGGTGTACTTGCCACGTCAGCATGGCAGTCCCAGACTGCACACAGCCTCTGCAATGGCAGGCCTGAGTCACACTTTACAGGCTGCTTCTGTGGGTGGCAGTGCTGCAAGCCCACCAGCAGTATTTGATTTATAGGCCCTGGGCACCCAAGGTGCACTATACTACGGTCTGACAAGTAAATCAAATAAGCCAATCATGGAATCACTAATCCATACAACAATTTGCCATAGGGAGCACCTGCACTTTGGCACTGAATAGCAGTGGCAAAGTGCGCAAAGCATCTAGACCAACAAAAATATCGTAAACACAGGAGGCAACAGCAAAAAAAAATGGAAGGGAGACCCACGCCAATGGTGCCAGGTCTAACACGTGTCCCCTCCAGCTGAAATGTGGGGAGAACTACCCTACCTCTTGGGAGTTCTCTTCACTAAGGCGGAAAAATCTGGACAGACCATCAGCATTGGCGTGTTCTGTACCAGGGCGGTGTTCCACCGTGAAGTCCATCCCCTGTAGGGAAATGGACCACCTCAACAGCTTTGGATTCTCACCCCTCATCTGCATCAACCATCTGAGGGGCCTGTTGTCTGTCTGAACCCGGAAGTGAGTCCCAAACAAGTATGGTCTCAACTTCTTCAGTGCCCAGACCACAGCAAAGGCCTCACGCTCAATCGCACTCCACCTCTGTTCCAGTGGAAGTAACCTCCTACTGATGAAGGCTACAGGTTGGTCTAGGCCCTCCTCATTCATATGTGCAAGAACAGCCCCTACACCATGCTCTGAAGCATCTGTTTGAACAATTAACTCTTTTGAGAAGTTGGGTGCCAGGAGCACGGGTGCCGTGCACATGGCAGTCTTCAGGGCATCAAAAGCTTTCTGACAGGTGTCAGTCCAGTTCACTTTCTTGGGCTGCATCCTGGAAGTCAGCTCTGTCAAGGGTGCAACTATGCTGCCATACCCCTTGACAAACCTCCTGTAATACCCAGTGAGTCCTAAAAAGGCTCTCACCTCTGTCTGGGTCTTGGGAGGTTCCCAAGCCAGGATGGTATCAATTTTGGGCTGTAGGGGCGCCACCTGGCCGCTCCCAACCTGGTGTCCCAAATACACCACGGAACCCTGCCCGATCTGGCACTTACTCACCTTGATGGTGAGGCCTGCCCTCCGCAGCGCCATCAACACTTCCCAGAGGTGGCGCAGATGTTCTTCCCAACTGGCGCTGAACACTGCAATGTCATCCAGGTATGCGGCACTGAAATCCTCCAGTCCAGCCAACACCTGGTTGACCAACCTCTGAAAGGTGGCAGGGGCATTCTTCATCCCAAAGGGCATAACCCGGAATTGGTAGTACCTATCTGGTGTGGAGAATGCTGACCTCTCTTTTGCCCCATCAGTTAAGGCGATCTGCCAGTACCCAGACGTTAAATCAAATGTGCTGAGGTACCGGGCAGCCCCTAACCGATCAATGAGCTCATCAGCTCTGGGGATGGGGTGCGCGTCAGTCCTGGTGACTGAATTGAGTCCTCGGTAGTCCACACAGAACCGGAGTTTGGGTGTGGCACCAGGCCCGGCAGCCTTTTGGACCAAGACCACTGGGCTGCCCCGAGGGCTGTTAGAAGACTCAATCACCCCCAATGCGAACATCTTCGAGACCTCTTCCTTGATGCAAGCTCTCACCCTGTCAGGTACTCTGTAAGTCTTTTTCTTAACAGGAGGACTGTCCCCAGTGTCCACATCATGGACGCACCACTCAGTGACACTAGGGGTCAGGGAGAACAGGTCAGGAAACTGTCCCAACAGTTGGCGACAGTCATCCTGCTGCTCAGGGGTCAGGGTGGAAGAGAAGTTTACACCATCCACTGACCCATCTTGCTCTGTCGCAGACAGGAGGTCAGGAAGAGGCTCAGTCTCCTCCTCCATTCCATCATCTGTCGCTAGGAGCATGCCCACTTCGGACCTCTCTAAGTGGGGCTTCAGGCGGTTGACATGCAGGACCCGCAGGGGGTTCCTAAGAGACCGCAAGTTCACCAAGTAGGTGACATCACTCTTGTGCTCCACCACCTCAAATGGTCCCGTCCACTTATCCTGGAGCGCGCAGGGCTCCACTGGGGCCATGACCCACACTTTCTGACCAGGCTGAAGCTCAATCAGAGTGGCATTCTGATCGTACCACCGCTTCATCTCCTCCTGGCTGGCTTCCAGATTTGCCTGAGCGAGTTGCCTGAAACGCCGGGTTTGGTTTCTGAAGGCCAGCATGTAGCTATATACATCCTGGGGAGGTTTCCTGGGAGCTTTCTCCCAGCCTTCCTTTACCAAACTCAGAGGTCCTCTTACCGCGTGACCATACAGCAGTTCAAAGGGGCTGAACCCTAGGGACTTCTGTGGCACCTCTCTGTAAGCAAAGAGAAGGCATGGCAAGAGGACGTCCCACTTACGCCTCATGGGTACTTCCAGACCCATAATCATGCCTTTTAGGGTCCGGTTGAATCTCTCAACCAGCCCATTACCTTGGGGGTGGTAAGGAGTGGTGAACTTGTATGTCACACCGCAATCCTGCCACAGGGACTTCATATACTTGGAAAAAAAGTTTGTACCACGGTCTGACACCAACTCTCTGGGGAAACCCACACGAGAGAAAATCCCCATCAACGCACGTCCCACCACGGGGGCCGTCACAGTCCGGAGAGGGATGGCTTCCGGGTACCGGGTGGCATGGTCCACCAAGACCAGGATGAACCTGTTGCCCATGGCTGTCTTGGGATCCAGAGGCCCCACAATGTCAATGCCCACCCTTTCAAAGGGGGTGCTGACCACAGGGAATGTCTGGAGAGGAGCCTTGTGCTTCCTCCCACTCTTTCCACTTGCCTGGCAAGTCTGGCATGTCCTGCAATGAGTGTCCGAACTCTTGCGAATCTGGGGCCAATAAAAGTGGGTGACAAGCCTCTCAAAGGTCTTGTCCTGCCCCAGATGTCCTGCTAAAGGTACATCATGAGCCAAAATGAGTAGGAAGGCTCTGAAGCGCTGGGGAACCACCAGCACATGGGCTGACCCAGGCTCAGCAACCTTAGGCTCGCTATACAGGAGACCATTCTCCCAGTAGATCCAATGTGATCCAGACTGATCACCTGCTGCCTGGTTTGTGGCCTGTTGCCGCAAACCCACAAGAGAAGGGCACTTGCTCTGCTCCTCGCAGAACTCTTCCCTGGAGGGGCCTCCTTCCTGCTGCCAATGGGTCAGCTCAGGCAGGTCCCCCAGTTCAGCCACCTGTTCCCCTGTAGGTTCCAGTGCATCCCCCTCAAGGTCTGCCTCCTCCTGGACCGTGGGAACCACAGGGGCTGGTTTCCCGCACCCCCTGCCTCTTCTCTTTAAGGCAGGCACCTGGGCCACTCTTTCAGGCTCCAGGTCCCCTTGAACACCCTTACTGGCTGCCATAGACCAGGTGGTCACACACGCCCAATCTGGCAAGCCCAACATCTCCAAATGTGCATTACGCTCCACCTTAGCCCAAGGGGAGCTCTCCAAATCATTGCCCAACAGACAGTCAACAGGCATGGCTGGCCTCACAGCTACTTGAAGAGTACCTGAGACCCCCCCACTCAAAGGGAACCTGAGCAACCTTGCAGTGGCTCTCTGTGTTGTCAGGGGCAACAACTGGGTAAAATGCATCAGGGATAACCTGCTCTTCAGACACCAGCCGACAACTGACAGCTGTCACACTGGCTCAGAGCCTCCACCCTTCGGCCATTGATGGTCACCCACTGCCTGTACTTCTTACTGTTATCAGGCAGCTGGGTCCTGGGGACCACCTCACAGTTTCCTAAAGAGACTAGGGACATCTCTGCGGGACCCCACCCACCTTGGGCACCCAACTCCTCCCCCAGGGCTACACTAGCGATCTACCGGGGTGGTGCACCAGTGGGTGCTGTTTTCCCATACATGGGACATCTTGAATCATAGGAGCAGTGGCCCACTTGACCACACTTGAAACAGGTCTTGGGCCCCCTGTGAACAGGCTTATCTGTCGGGGACCCTGACTTCTTCTCAGGGGGAGGCTGGGAACCCTTCCCTTGGTTCCCGTGGGGATTACTTTGGGGCCCTTTCTGGAACTCCCTCTGTTTACCCTTGTCCCCTCACTCCTCTGCTGGGGACCCTGCCCACCTTTGGCGGAGTCTCCCACATGACCCTTGTGGACCCGGGTGCTCACCCAGCGGTCCGCCTCCTCAGCAGGTTTCCTAGGGATAGTCAGCTTACTATCAATCAGGTGCTGGCGCAGCTCTGGAAAACATTTACGGGACAAGTGCTCCCACGCAATCAAATCACAGAGCGCCTGAAAATCATTATTCACTTTGCTACCCTTCACCCAACCATCCAATGCTCTGCCAAAAAAGGACACATATTCTACCCAAGTGCTTGACTCCAGTTTCTTGCAGTTTCTAAACCTCTGTCTATACATTTCAGGAGTCAACCCATACCTACTCATCAAGGCTTCTTTCATGTGCTCATAAGAATTGTGGACTTCAGAGGGCAAGTCTAACAAGGTATCCCACCCCTCACTGAGGAACGGCCCCCACAACCCCGCTCCCCAATCTTTCTCAGGGACCCGGTGGGAGGTCATAGCTACCTCATAGGCCTTGAACCACTGACCAATATCATCATTTCTGTAAAATTCTTTGACCACCTCCTTGGGTATATATACTCGGGCCTCACTAGGCATGGACGGTGTGCTGCCACCAGAGGGAGTAATCTCTAAGCTTCTTGCTTTCAATTCCAAATCCCTCAAACTTCTCTCATGCTCCAATTGCATCCTCTTTTCCTCTAGGGCCAATTTCTTATTCTCTAATTCTAACTGCCCACCCATTTTGAGCTTGGCTAGCTCCATCTCATGCACCCTACTTCTCTCCCTGTCCTCCAGCTCTCCTGGGGACAGGCCTTTGGAAGAAACACTGCTGCCTGCCCTGGAAGGTACTTTCCCTCCCACTGGACCCAAGGGCCCCCTTGCTGCTCCTCTAAATCCTCCCTCTGATCCTCAGGGTGCTCACTGGCACTCCTTGCTTCCAACCAGGCCCTCAGCGCCTTTTGGTATTCCTCTTTTCTCGTGAGGCCTTTCAGGGAGACTTTAAATTTCTTGCAAGCGAATTTGAGCTGGGGCACAGTGTATGCATCCAACATTTCTTCTTCAAATTCAAACTCTTCAGGTGCAATGGATGCTGGTCTACTCATGGTAACAACAACTGGCAGTTCTTAGCAAAAATAGAAATCCCACGGAAAAAAATTCTACCAATAAGTATGTGGTTGCGTTTGATCTGCACTCACTAGTAGTGTACACCAATCACTGTATATGAATCACAAATGCAAGTCCAAATCCTCACCGCTGACCACCAATGTTAGATTTGGGGGTTTCTAGTTGGCAATGGTTTGCACCTTTGTCCAAATAGGGACCCTTGCATCTAGTCAGGGTAAGGGGCTACACTCCTAAATAACCCCTGCTCACCCCTTTGGTAGCTTGGCACGAGCAGACAGGCTTATCTCAGAGGCAGTGTGTAAAGCATTTGTGAACACATACAGTAATACAGTGAAAACACTACAAATTGACACTACACCAGTTTAGAAAAATAAGTAATCTTTACTAGACTTAACACAAGGGCAAACGACAAAAATCCACAATACTGTAATCAAAAATGAGTCTTTAAAATGGTAGAAATAGCTTAGTTCAATGTAGATGGTAAATGTGACACTTTACTCCAAAGTACCTTGGATGCGTCACGCAAAACAAACAAAAGGGTCGCAGGGAAGGTGATGCGTCGGTTCCTTACACTCAGGGGAGTGGATCCGTCGGTTCCTTACTGCTGTGCAGGGGAGTTGAGGCTCGCTTCCTTACTGTGTGGGGAGTTGATACGTCGGTTTCTTACTGTGATCCGGTGTGATGCGACAAGATGGCGCCTCGATGCAATGACGATCCGGTGCGATGCGACAAAATGGCGTCTTGGTTACGGTGGGACAACGTAGATGCGATGCGAGCACGCCCGACGGCCGTGCGGCGACTCTGTGAACTTCTGAGCCGCGACAGGCCCTGCGACACGCTTCTCCGGTGATGCGATGGCGACCTCTGCGGCGGCGGCACGCTTCTCCGGTGATGCGCCGCACCTCGGCAATGATGCAACGGCAACTGCTGCGGCGGCGACACGCTTCTCCTTCGTTGAGTCGCGCTTCCAGCTCCCAGCGACACGCAGTCTTCAATAGGGCTCAACACTACAGCAGGCACCTCTTTGCAGGTAGAATTCCCAGCAAGGGAATTCAGGGGAGCTGGTTGGTGAAGTCTTGTATCCCTGAGACTTCAGGCAGGAGGCAAGCTCAGTCTTCAAGCCCTTGGAGATCTTCTTCAAGATGATGAAAGTACACACAATGTTCCTTTCTCCTTTCTTTGGCAATAAAGTAACCACTGCAGGCCAACCCCAACAGCACACAGCACAGGGGCAGTCTCCTCCTTCTTCAGTTTCCTGGTTCTTCTCCTTAGCAAAGGTTCGTCTTGATTCCCAGAAGTGATCTAAAGTTCTGGGGTCTGGGCCCCAATATTTATACTCAGAAAGTCTTTGTTCTCTGGAGGCAGAGAGTGTCTGTGCCTGACCAAAACCAGTTCTCTGCAGCTTCCTGGCAGGAGGTGGAGACAGCATTGTTTGAGAGCAGACCTGGCCCAGGTAGCTGAAAGGAAATCTCCTCCCCCTACTCTCTATTCTATGAGGTCTCAGGGGAGTGAAAGGAAATCCCCGCCCCCTACTCTCTATTCTATGAGGGCTCAGGTCAGTGAAAGGAAGTCTCCTCACCCCTAATCTCTATTCTATGTGGGTCCTATTCAGCCCAGCCCTGACCCATCAGACTGCTGGAGCCAAGACCCTCTCCATTCCCCTGTCACTCACAAACCAGACAGTGAATACACAACCTTAGCAGAGGCACACTAGAAGGTTAGGCAAGAAAATACCTACTTTCTAAAAGTGGTATTTTCAAACACAGAATGTAAAAATCACCCACACTAAAAGATGTATTTTAACTTTCTGAGTTCAGGCATACTAAATTCGTTTTTTAGGTCTCGCCTAGGCAGCGCGCATGCGCTGTCTCTCCGAGACATCAAGTAATCTGTATCAGGGGTGAAACTCCGCCTATTGCCGGGGAATTTCTCCTGCCGCTTGCCATTTGTAAACACTGGCATTGCTTTTCTTAGAGTGCTTATTATTGGTTGTAGATCCGATGCGTCACTTCCGTTTATTCCGGAAGCAGCACCACCTTACAGTTTTCGTCCGCTCTTGTGGTTAATCTGTGTCCGAGGAGAACTTTCTTTTTAAGGCCCCACTTGCATACATAATCAGCACGGAGCTCGTCACGAGCGGCGCGCTGTTAATTATACATAATCAGCACGGCGCTCGTCACGAGCGCCGCGCTGTTAATGGTTTCAATGTAATCTCCAATCCCCCCGCCCGCCCCCCCGCTTTCCGTTGTCACTCCCCCCTCCCTATTATTGCTTTCTGTCCGTCGCGGCCAGCAGGCACGAGATGCTCCTCCACAATGCTTTTTTCATCAGCTCGGCACGAACAATGGCGGCGTGCCTTGATTCTGCTAGTTTAACAAAGGCGCCCATGTGCCTATTCAGCAGCCTATTCATAATGCTTTGCGAAAAGATCAGCGCGGCACGCCGCCCTACCTTTCCACCCTCTCACTGCTGCAGCACACAGCACTGCTTGCACTTCACTTAATCTCCCCAGCTTCCCCCAACAACACTTCCCACCCAGGACTGTGCATTTAAATAGCCACAAACAGCGCAGGGATGCCACGCTTTAACTTTCTTCTGCTGTCCTTCACTCCGGATCGGAACCGTGTCTTTTGCTTTATTATTGCCATTTTATCTGTTGCGTGAACTCGCCAGCAAATAATCCGCTCCCGAATCGGAGCTTGTTCCTTTCTGCGCCTTATTTTTTTTTTTTGCTTTGCATACCCGAGTGGGCTTGATGACTGCACAGCATTCCTTAACCCACCGGGTGCGATCCTCTTTGTTATTTGAATTGAAATACAAAATACAGCTGTTGCCTTCGTCTCTCTCTTAAGCGGGAGAATGGAGGCTTTCGCGCTGCACCTAATACCGAGGAGACAGAAAAATCTCTTTGAAGTCGGTGTACTCTTCCTTGCTACAAGGCTCTTGTAAACAGCGCCATCTTTTTGGAAGGTTCCCTTCTGTGAACAGGTCTGTAATTATTGGTGTTATGTCGCCTGAATGCGTATTTTATCCACATTTTTTTGTTAGGCAGGGAGAGATTAAGGGGCATATTCACAAGGAGCTATCGCCGAATTAACGGCACTTTATCGCAGCCAAAGACGAGATAAATTTACCCCCCCATTCACAAGCTGGTGTTAACAGACCACAGCACCAGTTTACCCGCGATAGCAGCCGCAAAAAACATCGCCACAGAGGACTCCTTCAAATATCGCTAATGAGATGCAGAGTAGGCATTCCCGTGACAAAAGCAGAGACAACAGCACACCTCAACATTCACAACGACCAGCCACATCCGCGATAAAAACACAAAACAGGCGATAAGGCGCGTTAGCACCAGGAAATCTACACCTGCTCTGTCCTGGTGTAAACTCGGACGGCAGCCAGCACCACAAAAGGGAGCACAGCCCAGGGCCACATCCGAAGGGCAACAGATGCCATGGAGCCACCCATCATGCGGCCCGGACACCCAAGAGGGCCACAACACCCACCGCCACCACCCCAGGACCACCCCTCCCTGGCACCCCCCCGACCAAAGACATGCCACATCAGCCACACCTAAACATATACAATATATTCCGCTTGATGCCGCACAATCACAACTGGTGACATGGATGTGTCATCACAGAAATGACCAGCACACATTCACTTTCGAAGCAACAAATGAAACTTTATTAAAATGAACAACGAAATGAAATGAAGACACATGGCCGCTCCCTCCGGACAATACGTAGGTCACAGCCTGTAAGACAAAAACATGATGAGAAGGTGTGTCCTGCGCACATCAGAGGACAGAGAGAGAGCGAAGGAGAGAGAGAGGAAGAGAGGGAGAGAGAGAGAGAGAGAGAGGAGAGAGAGAGGAAGAGAGGGAGGGAGAGAGAGAGAGAAGACGAGAGAGAGAGGAAGAGAGGGAGGGAGAGAGAGAGGAAGAGAGGGAGAGAGAGAGAAAGAGAAGAGGAGAGAGAGAGGAAGAGAGGGAGAGAGAGAGAGAGAGAAGAGGAGAGAGAGAGGAAGAGAGGGAGAGAGAGAGAGAGAGTGCCGCCCCTGCGCACCCAGGCCACACTGCTCACCTGCTGCCACCGGTGTGTCTCCAACCACGTGCCGGTATGTAGGGCAGTTCACCAGGTCACACATCTGATTCAGAGCCGTCAGCTGAAACAGAGCCCAGATACATGACTGGCACAGTACACTCACTTGCACAAGACAACATCGCCTGCCTGCCCATGCACACCCAGGCAGAGGCACCCCAACCTCTCCCGCCGCACATCGGAGCATGCCCGCCCATGCACACCCAGGGCTCAATGCTCACCTTCCGCCACTGGCGCGTAGACAGGAGGTCCCACCACGTGCCGCTGCAAGCCACAAGCCCGGGGCCCGCGGACATGGCACCCTCCACATCATGCAGCCCCGCTCCGCAGGCCACCAGGTCTCACGTTTGGTGCTGGGTCTTGATTACTCCATGGCAGAGGACATACCAGTGCACCTGGCATCATCGCAGGCTGCACACCCGCTCAGGCCAATGGGTGCCACCAACTCTGGCATCCCGGCAGCGACGCCACGGGGCGGTAGGCCCGTGCTGCCCGCTGGCTCTGGCCTACACTGCGGTCCAGCAGGGCACACAAAACCTGAGCTGTCCGGACCGCCGGGACGGGGCATCATCGCAGGCTGCACACCCACTCAGCAGCTCAAGGTGCCACTGACTCAGTGCACCCAAAGTCACCGTCCCGTGGCGGGTTGCCTGTGCCGTCCGCAAGGCCTCTGGTGCCACTAACCCTGTGCAACCCCAGTCTGCGCCACGTGGTGGTAGGCCCGTGCCGTACTCACAGGCCTCGGATGCCACCAACCCTGTGCGCAGCAACTCATGGGCCCTATATGAGTGCGAACCATGGGGCGTCCGTCATCCAGTCACCACTGGAAGAGGGGAATGTAATGTCGTCGGCCCCTTATGTTGGCGGAGTCACATGGCCTGTGACGCCTGTGCCGGATGGGTGTGGTGTGTGTGAAAACCTGCCCTCAGGGAGTGGCTGTGACATGCTGATGACTATACCAGTGACTGGCACACCACCAGCGAGTACGGCTGCGACGGGTAGCAATGAGGGCCTCCCTCGGTGCGTAAGCGGAGTGGACTGGCCTGCCTTACGCCGGACCAGCGCAGGGCTTGCAACATTGACTCGTGGGCTCTGGGCGTGGTCCAGTCCATGTCCGGACAAGGAAGTGACTGATGCGTGTGTCCCTGCTGTAGTATTCACGGAACCCGCTACACAGGATGCAATGTCGCACCCCCTTACTGGCATCCCACAGGATGAACATCATTGACGCAAGGGAAGGCACTGTCCCCACATTCATCCACACATCCACACAGGAATGACGTAAGACATTACAAAGCAGTGCGTCACTGGATGTTTATTTGCACATCCAGTGCAGTCATGCAGCTGGAGCGGTACAGGGCAATGCCGAGCACACCACACAATATGGGCCCGTGGAGCGCCAGTCAGTGTCCAGCCCGGGATGACCTGTACTGCGGAAGAGGAAGGGTACAGTCCGCAGTCTGTCTGCCGTGTCATTGGTCGTCAAACAGCATGCAGCAGTCCATGTCGCTGTCCAAGGTGAGTGCCTCGGAGTGTATCGGGGGTCAGTGGTAGGTCTTGAGGCCATGTGCGGCACCAAGCAGAAACAGGCAAGGTGGCGGGAATGCATGCTAGTGCCTGCTCCTCCTGACCACAGTCCCATCCACGTCCTCATCCCCGGGTGTGTGCCCTTCCCCACCTGTGGGTGTTGCAGTGCCGCATCCGGCACTGTGTGCCACTGTCTCATCAGGGGCCGGAGGAGGATTGTCAGCCGCACTGTGTGGCAGTGACACATCAGGTGCCGGAGTGGATACGCCTGCCGCACTGTGAGGCACTCACACACCAGGGGGCGGAGATGTGGATGGTGTGGGGGCAGCAGCATTCATCATCGCCACGCCTTGTGGCAGCAATGCCATGACGAGGACATGCAGGGCACGGTAGATCCCAAGTACATTTCGCTGATGTGCAGCGGCGGCTGCCATCCTTTTCCCCTCCATCCGCACCATAATCCGTATTTGTAAAGCGCGAACTACTCACCCTTATGGGTCTCAAGGCGCTGGGGGCCATCGTGGAATTTAAGTGAGCTATTGCCCAGAGTCACATGGTGCTGAGCTGAGCTGCCACCAGAGCCGGGGATCGAACCGTGAGCCCTGTGCTCCGAAGTCAGCTGCCCTGGTCGCTGCACCATGTCCTCCATGAGCCTCCGCATGTGTGCCAGCTCAAGGCTGGCATCGCTTGGGCCACTGTGAGCGGACAGGTATTCTTCCCTCTGCGTCATGACTCCAGAGATGTCAGTCAGGGCTCACTGGAGACCATGGGGCGGACATAGACACCCAAGGATGGCGTCCAGTTTGTTAGCCATGAGCTCGAACCCCACCCGAACCTGCTCGGCCGTCTCCCTCTGGCCCTCCAGCACACGGCGTTGGAAGGCCATTTGTTGTTCCTGGGGGTCTTGGGAGGGTGCCGGGGCTGTGGGTGCCTCCTGCTGGGTGGTTTGGCTGGTGGGTGGGGTCTCATGGATGTAGCTGGGCTGCCCTGATCCTGGAGGTGTGTGGCGGAGGTTCTCACTGAGGTCCTGGATGGTTTGGATGTCGATGCTGCTGTAGTCCTCCTCCTCGTCATCAGTGAAGAGTGGCTGTGACTGCTCTGCAGGAGGTGTTGAAGATGCCCCTGCGATGTGAAGGGGAGATGGTGTATTACAATGTGTCCACATGTATGTAGCCGCATGGTACAGTTTGACATTCAGACAGCATGGCATTGTATATTGTGACAGTGTGTGGGTCTGGGCGAGGACCCAGAGTTATTGTGGGTGTGCACTGTGCCCTGCTTGCTTGTGCATGTGTGCCATTGTGGCCATCTCCCCCCGTCCCCCCAGTACCTGGTGGTCACTCACCCTGTTGCGGTTGTGTTGTGTCCTGTCGAGCAGTGTCCGGTCCCCCGACTCCGGCCACAGTCTCCACACTGATGACTGTCAACACCAGCACCTCCATGTCATCCAGCTCCAGCTGTGGCGCTAGGCCCCCACCTCCGGTCTGCGTTGCTGCCTTCAGGTTGGCGGAGAGTTTATCCTTGGTCTTCCGCTTGATGTCATTCCATCGCCTCTTGACCTCGTCCATTGTCCGCTTGAGCTCTCCGACGGCATTCACCTTGTCCACGATGTCCCGCCATATTCCATTTTTGGTGCCCAATGACACGTTGGAGGTGACGAAGAGTTGTTGATGGTGTTCCATCACCTCCGTGACTATGATCCTGGTCGCCTGCGGACTGAACTTGGTCTTCCTGGTCTTCTTGTCCTTGCCCTTCCCTGTCCCCGAGGTCCCAGCCTGGTCGTCCGGGGTGCTTGTGGGGTTGCGCTCGTCCTCTGCGCCTGCTCCGGCTGCCTCCATGGTGCTTGTCTGTTGGTCAGTTTGTGTGTGGGTTTTTTTTTCTGCTTTTATTGAGGTTTTTGATGCCTGCCAGGTGTGTGTTGCAGGCCTGGCGCTGCTTGTCGCTGGTTTCCTCATCACGCTTTGGCCCATCGCGTGTTTTTTGGTGTTGTGGTTTGTGTTTTAACCTCCATCGTTGTGGTTGTATCGCGGACTTTGTCCGCGGTTTCGGCAGACTATTGCATGGTACCGCCTTGTTGTGAATTCCACGTTGACACGGGGTTATTTTCCCGTGATAGGCTGCGTTATTGAAAGTTGTGTTACGCTACTCTTGCGGTAGTTATCACACGTTCTTGTGAATATACCCCTAAGTGATATGCCCAGAATCACAGGATGTTGAGCAACGCCGAGACTCGATCCTGGTTCCCCAGTTCGAAAGCTGGCATCTCTGACCCTTACGCTACATCCTCTCAGTGCGCCGTCTTATTGTGGGCATTTTCATTAAGCTTCCGGAGCAAGCCTGTCATGGTGCAGTGAAGGGGTTAACATGTTTCCCATTCTACTCAAATATTGGTAGGTGTTTCTCCTCTGATGTGTTACTATTTTCACAAATGTGAAACGTGAAAAAAGGGCTAAATGTGAATTAACAATTGTTTTTTTTAAAGCCAAAGCGGTCTTTTCAAACTGGCCACTAGATGGCAGTGTTGTTTTTTTTGGAAGGGCAGCGTCAGCTCGCATTGGCTAGGAGCATGTTCTTGCTGATGGACATATGTAAAAAACATGTAAGCATCCTCTCAGGCACACATATCACTTTCCTTATTGCCATGGGCCACAAAGCCCAGGCCTCTGTAATGTGCTGACAGTTTCACTTTCAGGTCCCTGCCGCTCGGGTCTGATTATTGCATGTGACTTCTGGGGCTCTTAGATCCCCTTTGCCAGATCGATGCGTTGCAATGGTGGGAAGAAGAGCGGTCAGAGAAATAAACAAGCATTGGCAAAAACATGTTAGCCGTGTAGTCCAAGAGCACACAATTTATCAGGGAAGCTGTGATTTATCCTCGTTTGTCTGGGTTTCAGTGGCAGATCTGTAATCGTTTCAAACTGAATCCTTTTTCTTTCTACCCACCTTCGGGAGTGATCTCACTGCGAGCAGCAAGCACCAGTGTATAAAATAACTG
Source organism: Calotriton arnoldi (assembly GCA_963921515.1). NCBI lineage: Eukaryota > Metazoa > Chordata > Amphibia > Caudata > Salamandridae > Calotriton > Calotriton arnoldi. The sequence continues at coordinate 236,700 of CAWUFW010013981.1, forward strand.
CAAAATGCTGCAGTCACATAAGAAATTTTAACTGTCCGCGTGAAAGGCAAAAGAAAAAATACAAGCATTTGCAATGCAATAGGTCCCGCATTTACGCAAGTTTAAGCTATTGGCATTGTAAATGACAATGCCTTATATTTATGTTTGTTTCAAAAACGAAAACAAAAATAAAAGGCATTGTCATTTGCAATGTCAATAGCTAAAACTTGCGTAAATGCGAGACCTATTGCATTGCAAATGCTTGTCTATCTTGTTCCTAGGGTCAGTTAAGGATTATAAGATGTTATAACCAAACTGCCCATTCTGGCCTATGGGAACAGATAGCCTTGCAATAGTGAAAAACGAAATTGGCTGTAATTCACTATTAGGACATGCCACACACATCAGGGCATGTCTTCCCTTTTACATACAATGCACCCTGCCCTTGGGTCTACCTTAGGGGTGACTAACATGTAGAAAAGGGAAGGTTTAGGGACTGGAAAGTGGGTGCACTTGCCACGTCAGCATGGCAGTCCCAGACTGCACACAGGCTCTGCAATGGCAGGCCTGAGTCACACTTTACAGGCTGCTTCTGTGGGTGGCACAACCAGTGCTGCAAGCCCACCAGCAGTATTTGATTTATAGGCCCTTGGCACCCAAGGTGCACTATACTAGGGTCTGACAAGTAAATCAAATAAGCCAATCATGGAATCACTAATCCATACAACAATTTGCCATAGGGAGCACCTGCATTTTGGTACTGAATAGCAGTGGCAAAGTGCCCAAAGCATCTAGACCAGCAAAAACATTGTAAACACAGGAGGCAACAGCAAAACAAAATGGAAGGGAGACCCGCGCCAATGGTGCCAGGTCTAACATGTCACAACCAGCTTTCAGTGGTGTGCTATAAGAAGTTCTTTCTTCAATGATGAAACACATCAACAGCTTCATACAGTTTCCCCGAAATGAGGATTTTGTCAATGTGAAGGGAAATTTTTAAGCTTTGGGTCGCCTACCACATGTGGATGGAGCAATTGATGACACACATATTGTCTTGGTGCCACCACATGTCAGAAAACAATTTAACAGCAAACGGAAAAACTTAATTTCTATCAATGTGCAAGTTGTGTGCTTACCAGATTTGTGCATCACAAGTGTGTGTGAGCATTTTACAGGAGCAACACATGATACCTTTGTAGTACTGAACAGCACCATACCCCTGCAAATGTCACAACTTGGACCTGGGAAGGCCTTGCTAGTTGGTAAGTAGAATCTGTCAATATATTTTTTAGTTAATTTCAAGTTTAATGATCAAAAATAGTATTACATTTTTGGCTCATTTTATTTCATATAGGAGACTCAGCTTATCCTAACTGAGCATGGTTGTTAGAGTCACTGAGGAATCCAACAACGCCAGGGGAAGTCTGCATCAATGAGGCCCATGGAAGAACACAGAGGCCACTGGAGGAGGGTTTTGGGCTCCAAAAGGCCAGATTTCGATGTCTGGATAAGACTGATGGAGCCCACCTCTACTCACCCAATAAGATGTGCAAAATCACCATGGCATGCTGCATGTTACATAGCATACCCTGCAGCGGCACATCCCGTACATTGCAGAGGAAGGAAACCACCGGGTGAGGATGCTAAAATGCCATTAAAGATGATAGTGGTGAAGAGAAAGGAACAGACTTACATCAAGATGTTATGGACAACATCTTCACATGAGTGTAAGTCTATATTCATATATTCTCACATTAAATTTAAAACCAACTTTTAATCTAATGAGAATAATAGTTTGTGCTAGACATTTTTTAGAAAGGGCAAGTTAAGGTAAATCCAGGGAAACGATGTTTGTAGATCTAAGTTTTGACACATCAATTACTGTATTTATTTACATTGTTTACCTTTAATTGGTTTTAGAAAATGTGTCCTCAGAATTTGTCATTTGTAATGTGTCTGTTTTTAAATCTGTTTCTGTTCCTTCACCATGTCATCTTTATTTGAACATTTCACATTAGTGACATTTGCAGTTATATGCTGCTGTTGCAAAGTACAAAGGGAACATGGGTTTGTCCTGTGAAAGACACACACACTTTGGATGTAGATATCTTGTACCAAGACAACTTGTACAGTGATTGATTTGTAGTTTTTAAGATTGCATTAGACTTATTTTCTGTTGATTGTTGCCACCAAGGCAATATGTGCTGCTTAAATGGCTCTAACTATATGTGGTAGGTAACTCAAAGCAAACAAATTTACCTTCACATAGGCAACATCCACATTTTACAGTAACTGTATGAAGCTGTTGATGTGTCTCATCATTGAAGAAAGAACATCTTGTAGCACACCACTGAAAGTTGGTTGTGACATTCCAACAGACACTGCAGCAGTGTATTGGAATGATCCTGTGGCCACAAAATGGAGTACTGACATTAATTTCACTATTGCTGTCATTGATGTGAGATTCATATTGTGAGGCAGAAGATCTGGCTCCAGCTGATGACATCAATCAGTAATAGTTTGCCTATTTAATTTGAATGTTCTGATGATATCCCCTTCTTCCATGGTGGCAGGGTCTGTAACTGTAAATGAAAATATAGCATAATTATTTCGATTATGCATGGGTTCTAATGTATTAGAAAAATATGAAAAACAATTATTTATTCCAATTTAATAAAATATTATTTGTTGTTTTGTTGTTTTGTCGTATTTTGTATTTTTTTGTCATTTTTTAATAGTCAATCTTTTTAATTTTATAATTTTTAAATGCATGATGAAACAAAATAATTGAACAAACCAAGAAAAGAAATACAACACCAGTCTTTGAATTCATTATTTTCGATTGCATTCAACAAAACAAAATAAAAAACCAATATAAGTTGGAAAAAAAGAAAACAAACATAAAAAGTCAATCATGGTGAATGAAACTATTATTGAATAGCCAAAATCGTGTGAAATCCGATGTACAAAATACATCTGGCATCAAAAAGGTAAATGTGTCCAGACAATAGTCCACATAGTGAATGCATGTCACACACAGGAGGAAATTAGGTCTGCATCTCTTTCTGGTGGTGGTGGAGGTCTTGCTATCTTTGCCTGCTGGTGCGGATAAAAGTCCCCTCCCGAGGGTGACTGGTGGATCCACAGTTGCAGGGACTGAGGTGGGTGCAGGTGTTTCCTCTTGTGGCAGGGCCTTCCTTTCTCGGGCTGAGGCAGATGTAGTAGGCTCAGATGTTGTTGGACCACAGACAGGGGAAGATATTGCTGGTAAAGTCCTGCACATATTAGTTAAACAATCACACAGAACCCCAGTCAGGGAGCCCACATTTGATTTGAGATTTTCAATCTGAACATTGTGCTCCCTCTGCAACTGCTTCATCTCCTGGAGCTCTGTAAGGACCTGGCCCCTCATGTCTTGGGACTGATTGAGTGATCCCAAGACTTGGTTTATGGTGGCCTTGGTGACAATGAACCTAGTGGCCTCACTTTGCAGGCACACTCATTCCCTGCCATGACCCCTACCCCCACTACCCTGTGCCTTTGACCAGGTGTGCCCCACCCCACTTGTTCCTGGCTGAACTGGAGGTGGTGGTGGTGTTGGACCTACAGCAGCCAGTACTTGGGGGGGGGCACAAGATTGGCGTGATGTTTCTTTAGACACCGGAAGCAGAGGTATCTGGAGGCTGATGTGTGGTAACAGCTGGGGTGGAAGGTGTAGGTGTGGGCCAAGTGAGACTCACTGTAATTCTCTGCCCAAGCAGACCAGATGGACCAGCCTGTTTCTTATCATCTGGACTTGCAGGAGTGGATTCCTAACTAAAGGCTTGTTCCTGATTTAGAATGGAGGTATCATCTGTAGCAGTCATACCTCCATTCCAAATACATTCAAAAGTATAACCTACCAATCTCCACTTCACCAGGAATTCCTGTCAAGCCTTCAGGGTGTAAGATCTGCCAGACCTTCTCCTCCCAGGGATAAAGTTGTAAGGGGGGCTGGGAGAATCACCACCAGTCCTCTGGGCCTCCAAGTAATGCTTGGAAGCCAGGGAACACACTCTCCCCTGCAGGTAATTCACTTCTTCCCAATTTCCTCCTTTGTGCACAGGTTGCTTGCTACAGCATTCACTCTGTCAACTATTCTGGCCCAAATTTTCCTTTTCTGAGTTATAGTTACATTTTGTACTTGGGATCCAAATGATTGTGGCTCTGCTCCAATAATTCCAACCACCATGACTGACAATTCTCCCTCAGTAAAATGGGGTTTCTTCTCACTGCCATTATCAAATTATAAAATTAAATAAATTTAATAACCCACAAGATAATAAATGAAAAAAGAAAAAATTAACAAGAAACAGAGAAAGCAAAAGAAAAAATCTGACTTCACTGAAAAATGCTCAGGAACAATGTTCTGCTGCAGTGGAAAGTCAAGGGATCATGGTCTGAAATCAAGTGTGTTTTATAGTGTGGTATGCAGGTGAAAACAATTAGCCAAAACACATTAGGTGTGTGATGCTACCATCCCTCCAAAACCCACAGGAATAGTACAATGTTGAAGGCATCCCACGACGGAATTCCTCCGTTAAAACTTCGCTGCTAGGACAACTCCAGCACAACTGAAAAATCTAAATAGGCTTGGCGCAATCCTGCCACGCTGATGGTGACGGAGTAATGTGAGCCAGTAGAGGAGTCCACTGTGTCAACAGCGATGAGCCGCTTACTTGTCGGAAAACACTCTGTCAATAAATATAGAGGATCAGCCAGCCCACATCTGATTAAAGTGGGCGGAAATCCGTTAGCTTGCCGGAGAACTTGTAAATGCCATCACGGTGAGGCAACGGGAGTCCCGCCAAGATCTAAATCAAGCCCTTAATCTCATGTACTGACTTTGGGTCCTCACTCTGTGGCCGAATTGGTTACACTGCAAATTGAACTTGTGGATAATGTTCACTCGCTTTTATTCTTTAGGTACCTAAAAAGGTCTGTTGCAGAAAAATTTGGACTGAAGGCTCAGTGCTCTAGCAACACCCATCAATATATTCATCAACCATTGGCCTCTCTTTAATCCAGTCCACGAGAAGGCGCTCACAACCAACCCAAAATGTGACTGTCAAAAACAATAGCAAATGCACACTATACATGAACAAATAAGCATATCATTTTCTACTAGGGTACTGCTGATCATTTTAGTGTGAGGAGAAACTTTCAGGTTAGTATCAATGTTCAGACAAAATTAATTTACTGAGATGACCACTGACAAACAGAACCTAGATCATGATGCAGCATATTTTGTGCCTGAAAAGGACAATCATAGAAAAAGACAATTATGTTATTTTACCTTACATTGAATTTTTGTTATGACCTTGTTAGAGATGGCATCCTTGGCGTGGTTTTCCCTGTAACCTTTTGCCTTCAACCCTTCTGTTTTTGCTGACTTCATTTTTGCTTGCCTTAGGACTCTGCAGACTTTACTTCTGTCAACCAGAGCTAAAGTACTTGTGCTCGCTCCTTAAAACATATTAGATTGGCTTATACCCAGTTGGCATTTTTACTTTACTAGTAAGTCCCTAGTAAAGTTGCACTACCTGTGGCCACGGCCTGTAAATTAAATGCTACTAGTGGGCCTGCAGCACTGATTATGCCACCCGCTTAAGTAGCACTTTAAACATGTCTCAGGCCTGCCATTGAAGTCTGTATATGTGCAGTTTTAAACTGCCATTTTGACCTGGCAAAGTAAACCTTTTGCCAGACCAAACCTTCCTTTTTAGTACATATAAGTCACCCCTACAGTAGGCCCTGGACAGCCGAGAGATAAGCATGCAACGTTTTTAAAGAGCTGGACATGTACGTTTAAGTTTTACATGTCCTGGCAGTGAAAAACTCTTAAATTCATTTTTCACTACTGCAAAGCCTACCTTTCCCATAGGATATCATTAGAGTTACCGTATTACATTTTATAAGTGTAATTTCCAAATGGGAACAGGTACCCAGTTAAAGTTCAGTGTCCCTTGAATTGTATTGAAAAATCCTAACTTATGGTGACGTTGCATTTTAAATTGTAATTTTGAAAAAAATACTTTTAGAAAGTTGGCATTTTCTTGCCTTAGCCATTTGCCTCCTGCAGCCTGTCTCTGGGTCACATGACTCGGTGTAGTTGACAGTTGGGCTTTGTGCATTACTACAGAACTACCATACACTATGTGGAGCTTAGGTGTGACTGTATGGGCCATTGCTAGCAGGATGGGAGGGAGGAGTTGGGTGCAGCCCCACTTACACTTGAATAGGCTGTGTCCTGTTCCCACACAAAGGGTTGCATACCCCCTGTAGTTAGTCTGGAGCAAGAGCCAGGAAGGCATGGCACCTGTGCACTTCAAAGGCCTGCCTCTAGAAGCTTATCCCCACGTCAAAGGCACAACTAGGTATAAATATTGAACCTCAGACACCAACTCTTCAGTACACTTATGGACCTGTGGATCCTCTGCCAGGAAGAAGGACTGCTGTGCTGCTGAAAGGACTGCCCCTATGCTGGACTGCTGCCCTGCTGATCTGACCTGCTGGCTGTTGCCCACTTGCCTGGGTGAGAAGGCCTGTACCTGCATCTCTAGAACCAAGAGTGGCTCAAAGAGCTAGTTGACTGGCCTCCTGATCTGAAGCCTGAGGGACAAAACAGGCTTCCAACAACCTTGCACCTGCACCTGGACTCTGCCATCTTTGAGTCTACCCTGCCAGGTCGCATCACCCTTATCCTGGACCATAGGAAATGGGCTTAAGGTGCTCTGCCAGTCTGTGTGGACCCAGTGAAACCAACACATCTCCTCTGCTGCCTGACACAAACCCGAGCAAAACTGGTGCATTGCTGCTACTGCGTGGATTGGAACCGTCGCAAAGACCGGCATTGCATTGCAGCCCCTTGGAACCGCTGTTGCACAACGTATCCTTTGTGTGGGCTCTCGCATCCCTCATCGACTGCAGCCTTGACGACATTGCCGGACTCCACATTGCAGCCTAGCAGCTCTTCAGGACCAATGCATTGCCCCGACTGCGTGTTGCATCCTGGATGCTGGACTTTGCATCGCAAACCCCAATCGATGAGACCCTAAACGACGGTATAGACCCTTGCATCACAGCCTCTCTGCATCTCTAAACCGATGCATCGCTACGGCTGTGTGACGCATTTTTGACATGGAATTAGGCAATAGATCATTAACATCTTAACCCACACACTAACAGACCACACACATACATACACACACACGTGCATATCTGTTTATTCATAGTATCTTTCCATATGCACTTCTTTTTTAATAAAGTTAGTTAACAAAAACCAGGATGCAAGTGGTATAATTTGTATGGTAAAATCACATTGAAGAGACCTCATGACTATTAGGAGGGTTGTTTTCTTGTGGTTGATTGATTATAAGAGATAAGTTACATGTCCTAAAAAATGTACAGGATCTTAAAACCCCCCAGGCATCTCTCTGTGTTGTGTGTGTGTACTGAAAAACAAGTACATTAACCCCACGAGCTATCATAGTATTTTAAAATCCCAGCCTTTTATACTCAAACGTTCTCCAGTGAGTGCTTTTATTGACTAATCTCTGAGTGCTGAAAAGCAACTGAGAGACATATGTACAAGAAAATACCAGAGCGCGGTGTTACGCCAATTTTGGCAATGCCGCACTCCAACAGTTTCAAAATGCAAGATGCGCCGTATTTACAAAAATACGGTGCACCCCTGTGTTTCCCCTAGTGCTGGTGCTAAGAAAAAAGTCTAGCACCAGTGCAAGCACCATGCCGCCATGTTGCAAGGGTGCCTGCGCTGCAGGGGCAATTGTTTATGTACCTTCCTGCACATAAACAATCAATAATAGCGATTTGCTCTTTCTATGTGTGCTGTAGAACACAGCACACATAGAAAGAGCTAAAAATGAGGAGAAATTAATAATTTCTCCTCGTATCGCCATTCTAAGACCAGGTATTCCCTGTCCTTAGTTTTGTTGCTGCCCCAGCCTTGTAAATCTGGGGCTGCATCAAAAAGCAATGGGTGTTGCGGTGGAATGTCCACCGCAACACCCATTGCACAGCCCTTTGTCACAGAGGACTGTGGCAGAAGGTGGCATATTTACAAAGTGGTTGTAAGCTATGTTAAGTGGCTTAGCACCACCTTTAAATAGGGGGTATGCCGCTATGCCACCAGAGCGTCAGAAAAAGTGACGCGCCGGTGGTGATAGGGCCTTGTAAATATGCACCTGACAACCAAATGTTGGAGCGCGGTGTTACGCCAAAATTGGTAACGCTACGCTCCATTTTTAAAACACAGAGATTGTGTTTCCCCTAATGCTGGCGTTAATAAAGCTGCCAAGCGCCAGCGCAGGCACCCTTGTGCCATGTTGCAAGGGAGCCTGCACCGCAGGGGCGATTGTTTATGCGCGGAAGGGACACCTTCCTGCACATAAACAATCTGAAAGGCGATTTGCTCTTTCTATGTGTGCTGCACAAGGAAAGAGCAAAAATCAAAGAGAAATTAATAATTTCTCCTCGTATCGCCTGTCTAAGGCCAGGTATTCCCTGATATTAGTTTTGGGCGCTGCCCCAGCCTTGTAAATATGGGGCAGATTCAAAAAGCAGTGGGTGTTGTGGCGGAACGCCCACTGCAATACCCATTGCACACCCCTTTCACGCTAAGTGAAGCGTGAAAAGGGGACTTATTTACAAGGCGGCGTTAAGCCACGTTAAGTGGCTTAACGCCACTTTGTAAATAAGGAGAAGGGGATATCGCCACAAGAACGTCGCTAAAAGTGACCTTCTTGTTGCGATATCCCCTTGTAAATATTCCCCTGAGTGTTCACTTTTGTGCTGCGTACAAATTTGGTTATTTCTACGTTAATCAACTTATCCTTAAAAGAGAGGTGAAGTGGCTTGTGCAGAAGAACCTGTGGATGTGACTAACGAGCTGTCCAGGCAACATGCATTACCTAATTTGTCCCTGAAAGTACTGTAAGTAACTAAGGACACATTGTAGAATGAGCCTAGTAGGGCTAGGGATTCGCAGAGGAAAAGGGAATCAAATGCAGCCCAGTCCAGACTTTGTGACCTAAAATATTGGTCTGTTATTGACCTTACATACAGTTCACAACATAACCTGAGCTTTCTGTCGGCTCTAACATGATAGCTGTCAATATTGCAGATTTTCTTAAACTTTGAAGGCACAGATTGAGGAAACCATAAGAGACGTTGAACACAGGGAAGTTGGGACTAAGGAGCAACATGTCCACCAAGTGACACGGTGCCACGGTGTCTCACGCTTTATGAGCTTTTAAAAAATGGTTTACCAGTGAAGAGCCAATATCACAAAGCAAAAGACAAGGTGAGCTGTCAACCCTGCAAAGAGGGTTTTTCAGCTCGTGGGTGGAGATTTTTCACAGCTGACCATCTATCAAGGGTTTTGCCTTCTTCCAGCATGTGACGGGCAGCCTCAGAAGGCTTCGGAGCATGGAAGGAGTCTGCTCAGACAATGCTGGGCTGTAAGTTGTAACCCTCTCCTTTATCCTGTTTGTCAGGCAGCGAGGAGCTAAGAGTATACACACACAAGGCCCCTCCTCCTCCTGTGACACAATGAAAATATTTTCTTGAAGCAGCCTGCATGTTTGCTTTAGTATCAGTATGTCCTTCAGGAAATATACCAGTTCTCTGCCTCTACAAGGGCCAAATGCACATAAGCCTATTTATATAGCTCAATTCTAGATGTCAAGAAACAGAGTGCTGAACAGAATGAGAGAGTAGGAGTAAGTCATACTGCCCATTGGCCACACTGGTCAAGACTGAAATAGTTAAGGATGCCTCCTCACCGTGGCTTTGAAACGTTGTGATGTTTTCTCCTCACTGGAAGCCTCCCATAAGTTGTTCTTCTACTTAAAGTGTTGTTGAGTGTGTGGCCCTGGATTTTGGTGAAAGTAATCTGAGTTTCAGCTCGCCCAAAAAGGTACATTGCCTTCAGCCTTCATTCCTAAAATTCCTTCCAAAGCAGATAAGAAACCACAGAGACTTACCCTAATAAGACACTATGGGGGATATTCTCAAGAACGTGCGATAATCATCGCCAAAATAGGTTAACACAATTTTCCATATCGCCGTCTATCGCGGGAAATTAACTCTGTGTTAACGTCTTATTCCCAACATGGCGGTAACATGCGATAGTTTCCCTATAACGCGTCAAATGTCCGCGATAAAATTACCGTGACGGCGATAAAAATCTAAAGCCAAACGTGAAAAAAGTGGCGATGGGCCCAACCGCGATAAAAAAATCAGCGATAAGCTGCACCAGGCCTGCAATTCACACACATCAAGCGGGAAAAAGCACCATAAAAGCAGAAAAAAAAAACACAAACAAAACAAAAATAACTGTAAAGCACAATGGAGGCAGCCGGAGCAAGTACAGAGGACAACCAGAACCCCATAAGCCCCACGGAGGACCAGCCTGGCACCTCAGGGTCAGGGAAGGGCAAGGAGGAGAAGTAGAGGAAGACGCGGTTCAGTCCACAGGAAAACAGGATCCTGATAACGGAGGTGATAAAACACCATCAACAACTGTTCGTCACCTCCACTGTGTCATTGGCAACAAAACATGGAATATGGCAGTCCATCCTGGACAAGGTGAATGCAGTCGGAGTGCTGAGGAGGACAGTGAAAAAGCTCAAGAGGCGCTGGAATGACGTGAAGCGCAAAACCAAGCAGAAACTCGGTAACAACCAGAAGGCAGCAATGCAGACTGGAGGTGGGAGTCCAGTGCCACAGGAGGAGCTGGATGAGAGGGAGGAAACGGTGTCTACAGTCATCAGTGGGGAGACGGTGGCAGGAGTAGGGCGACCGGATACTGCTCAACATGACCTGACACAACAGCAACAGGGTGAGTAATGACCAGGGACTGGGGGGACGGGGGAGATGGGCACAATGGCACACATGCACAATTAAGTATAGCACAGTGCACACCCACAATGACTCTGGATCATGTCCCTGATCCCCTTGGCACACTGCAGCACACCTAGAAACAGCAAGTAGGCCCCCCTCGACTATGTTCCCAGAGGGGGCCCTTCCCACACATCACCAATCTCACAACCAACCCATGCACATGTGCCAAACCCAGCAAAGCGGCGTGTCTGTGAGCCTCACTGACAATGCAAGTTACACTGCATGACGAATAGCATGGCTGCAGGCCAATTATCATGACATGTTGCACGCCACGACACTGAGGTGGCTGAGTGTGGACCACATCCGTAAAGGAGCAGGTCACACTATGACACATCCACGTGTACAAACAACCCCTGATGTCAACAACACATCTGCGGACAAACCATGTCCAAGAGTCCCAACTCCCACCAAGAGCCCAATTTACCCAAGTATGCAACACCTCAGCACTGTATAAGCACAGAAGTCAAAGGCACACCTCCTGAAAGGGATAAGGGGCTGCAAAATCAGAGCTGCAGGGGCGACTCACCCAAAATGCAGCACACACATAACATTCAGAGCACATCAACATTGACAACAATGTGGTACAAACTGCAACACGTTCACAACAGAACAGAGGACACAACTGGTGCCGCTTGTGTGTAGAAACTGGCCAATCACATTTGGCATAGCAGGGAAATGTGAGATGATAATGTACAAGTACATGGAGAACATGGAGCGGATGCAGGCAGAAAGAATGGCTGCCACGGTTGCACACCAGCGACATGTAGCTGGGATCTTCCATGCCCTGCAGACCTTCATCATGGCATTGCTGCCACAAGGCCTGGCACCGATGAATGCTGCTGCTGCTTCTACATCCACATCTCCGCCCCCTGATGTGTCTGTGACTCATGGTGATGCAGACAAAATAACACCACCCACATGTGAGGCACATGAAACATCAGAGGACGAAGATGCGGATGATTCTGCCTTAGTGGTAAGAAGGAAGCGGTAGCATTTATCTCCGCCATATGGCCTGTTTCTGCTTGGTTCTGCCCTCTGCATCATCACCTTCCACTGTCCCCCTATACACTCTGCGACACTCACCTTGTTCCTCGACTTGGACTGCTATATTCTGTTTTGTTACCAATGACACAGCAATCAGACTGCCGACTGAACTCTTCCGATGAACTTGTCATTCCCTAAAGGACTCTGGCTGGCCCTCCACGGGGCAACAATGTAAAGTGGGGTTTGCATGGCCCTGTACTGCTCCAGCTTCAACACTCCACTGAATGTGAATAAAACATTCAAATTCACACAGATGTGTCATGTCTATGTTCAATCAAGTATGAAAGTATGGAAGAATGTAGGGGCAGTGATTCCCCCTCACGTCCATGTTGCTAATGTTGTGGGACTTGAGTCACAGGGTGCAACTCTCTACATCATGGTGGTACATATGTGACCCCAAAAGACGCCCTGTTGTCTTTTCTTGGTCACAAATGACCGCCTTTATGTCATGAATTTGGACACATGTGATACGCTGCTGAGTGGGATTACGTACCATCTTTGACACCCTGATATGGTATTTGGAATACGTGACACCCTAAACAGCCTCTCTGTACAGAGGTGACACACCCACCATCTAATTGCCATTTGTGAGATTGTTAGCACTAGATGTTGCACTTACACTTGTCAGAATGATGTGCTTATGCAGAGGAGTGACATGCACACAGGGAATGTGTGTTGGAATGAATTTATTTGCACATGCTGTGCCTGTGGTCATTTTGTCCTGTCCCATGATTGCTAAGGACAGTCACAATGTGACGTGCTCATGTGAAGAAATTGTTAATGATTGCATTCCTTCTGGCTAATCCTGCTGCAGCTGCACTGGGGTGTGGTCCACCTGCCTCATCTTCATCATCATCGTCCGGTGCATCTGGCACTTGGATCCATGGGGCATTGGTGCGTACACATATGTTGTGCAACACACAACATGCAATGATCATCTTGCACACTATTTCCGGCCTGTACAGGAGTCTTCCACCTGTGATGTCCAGGCACCTGAAACGTGAATTTAACACGCCAAATGAGCGCTCCACAATGCCCCTGGTACGTTTGTGGGCCGCATTGTACTGCCTCTGGGCCCGGGTGTTCGGGTCTCGGAGGGGTGTCATCATCCACGGGCAGAGTGCATATCCTTGATCACCTGTGACAGGGGTGGAGATATGTGTCAATCGATGGTTCTGCATTCTGTGTTGGCAGGCTTATTAGTCTATTGGTGTGTGATGTGTGCGACTTTGGGATTCATGTATGACATGTATTGCTTATGGCAAATGAACGGCATCCATGTGTATTACGTTGCCTCACAGCTGCTCGTCCCTCCCCCAAGCCTATTTACTTGTGTGCGCTGCGTGGTTGCATCACTTGCACTCTTAAGACACACCATTGTCATGACTGTCTGCGCATGTCCACATGCCTGACAACGACACTGTGATATTGGCTGTTGAAGGTGGTCGGCCACGTGTGTGTAGGCCTATGGTCAGGATATGGCAGACACAGAGACACATGCAGTATTTACTTTGGTGGCCATCCCGGAAGTGAACCACGCCCAGAGCCCCGGGCTATTTATTCCCACTCCTACGCTGGACTGGCGTACGCAGGCCCAGCCCACTCCACTTACGCTTACAGGGGGGGGACATACCTACATGTCCAAGGTCTTCCCCACTGCCTGAGGTGACATGGTTGCGTCCACTGTCCATAACACTACGAACACCAGCAGTATATGTCCACATGGACATGTCTGTGCTGTGCATACTGAAGTCTGTCCAGCACATCACCGCCACACTTGGCATTGTGTACATTCTTATTCATGGGTCACTTGCCTCCTTTGCACAGACTTGGTTCCCACCTCTCCCCACATTCTGCTATTGTGTGGCAGAGATGCCATGACGTGGCTGGTTTGTCTACATGGCTGGCCACGGTTGCCACAGTTACTTGTGTTGTCATGTCTGGTAGGTGGGCATGTTGTATGTGATTTTGTGACGTGTGCATTCCCACAGTTGTGAGTTGCATGATTGTGGAGTTGAGGTGTGTGGTATGTTCATTTGGTACTTACCAACGAGCAGTGCATTTCCATAGGTGCCATCCTGGAAGCGCTGGCTGATGATGGACTGTCGGAAGATGTAGGAATCATGCACACTGCCTGGGTAGTTGGCGGCGACGTTGGTGAAGAGTCCCCGGTGGTCCACTATTGCCTGCACATTGATGGAATGCGTGTGCTTTCTGTTGCAGTAATTGTGTGCAGTGTCGGCAGGGGGCACAAGTAGGACTTGTGTGCATTCAATTGCCCCCAACACGTGCGGGAAGCCAGCTATGGCGTAGAAGCCTTGCTTGGTCTCCATCTGTTCCTGCGCAGTGTGGGGGAAGTGAAGGTGCTGGGGTACCAAGCTGATGATGGCATCCAAGACAGGTGTGAGGAACTTTGATAGGGCTGGCTGTGAGACTCCTCCGACTCTGGCAGTTGTTGGTTGGAAGGTACCAGAGGCCAACAGGTGCAGCATAGCCAGCAGCTTTGTCTGCGGAGGGATGTTGGTTGTCCGCTGTGTTGGTACCGTCAGCCTGTGGGCAATGTGGGTCAGGATGCGGAGGATGGTTGTCCTTTTGAGCCTGTAGTGGGCAATGACATCCTCTGGCGTTAAGTCTGTGAGGCTGGTGCGTTTTCGGAAGGTCCGCTGTCTTGTTCTGCGCTGCCTCTGTGGTAGTCCGGGGGGGAGGGTGGTCCGGGGGGGGAGAGGGGAGCCTGGGGGTGGTGGCGGTGGGTGTTGTGGCCCTCTTGGGTCTCCGAGCTGCATGATCAGTAGCTCCATGGCATCTGTTGGTCTTCAGATGTGGGTCTGGGCTGGGCTCCCTTTTATACTGCAGGTTGTCGTCCTGCTTAACACCAGTAGAAGGCAGGTGTTAAATCCCTGCTGCTAACGCGCCTTATCGCCTGTTTTTGGATCGTATCGCAGATCTGGCTGGTCGTTGAGAATATCGCGAAGTGGTGTTTTCGTGTGTTTTTTCACGGGAACGCCTACTCTGCATATCATTAGCGTTAGTTGTCGCTCTCATCCGTGGCGATGTTTTTTGCGGCAGCTATTGCTGGAAAACTGGCGATATCAGCAGTTTGCACCAGCTTGAGAATAGGGCGATAAATCTATCGCCACTTTTGCGGCGCTAAAGTGCCGATAAATCGGCGATAAGTCCTTGAGAATATTCCCCTATGTTTTCAACTAGATCCCTGTAGATTGGAGAATGCAGGATCATTTTCATTATGAAACCATCAGCATGTTTTTTTAAGTAAATAAAGCATGGCTTCTGTGCAGAAATGTGATATTAATTTATTATGCATTTGACATCATAACCAATCAAATAGCTTATGAACTCTTCTCAATGCTTAGCCAATAGGTGAAAGAGACCATCTACTGTGATCAAGGAAGATAAAAGGTTGCACAAGAGAATATGCAGTACCATCTCTCACCCATACCAAACAGCAGCAGGCTAATCAGCAGCTCCCTGCTAACAAAGTCTTCAATTAATTTCAGTGTCAGGATCTCCACTCTACTGCCGCAGGAATGCAGGCAATACACTTCCACTGCCATCCTCATTTTGTGCCATGCTAAACCAGGGCCATACAAATGAACACAACGTTCCTCTCCTAATTAATACTGTGAGTCAAACTTTAAGAGTGAACAACAGAAGACATTTCCTCCAGTATTTGCAGAAAATAAATTTTTGTGTTTGCATTTTTTAACCTCCTATATTCTCTCATGTTGCTATGATCTTGATGTTACTGCTTCCTTCGAGCACAGCCTAAAGCTCTTGATTTTTCCTATATATGTGTCCGGCCATTAAGTTGTCCCTCGAACCCGCTACAGGGGTAGTAAGCCTCATATAAATGTTGCAGTACAATACAACACCTATTAAGAGCTGTTCTTGTTGATGCACTGGTCTAGTGATAGCCTAGCTATGAATAAACTGGATAGACAGATCGCCTATTCCAGAGCCTATCAAAATACATATTACAGCTCTATCTCACATTCAAATAATGTTGCTTCTTTCTACATTTTTGCATTTTCAGATTACATTCTATCTCAAAAGTTTTCTTCTGTGTTCCCAAAACCCTGCATGAAAAACTCTCATCTCCCTTTCTTAATAGTGACCCTCTCCTTAATTTACATCCTCTGCATGTCTTCTCTTTCTGTGCACAGCCTACTTTAAGGCACTTGCATTTGTGCCTTAATCTTTGTTTTTGTATTTCTGCTAATTACACGAGTACAATTCCAAAATGTTAACAATCACAACCTCTCTTTCTCTGAAAGTCATATTTTCCAGGTCTGGTGGCTTAGTGGACTAATCTGTCTACTGTAGGGGCATGTGTTCAACCTCATGGTCACAGGTTCAACTCCCGGCGGGTCCACTCAGCCTTTTATCCTTCTGAGATTGATAAAATGAGTACCATTGAGTTGGGTAACAATAAGCAGCTGTTATTCTGCACAAAGATACCCTTCGGTTTTTGTTCGCTTTACAAATACACGTTATGTGTTATGTTATCTGCAACCTAACAATACCAAATCTCCTCTTTCTCATCTGTTAATCCCACCAACTATCTGCATGAACTCACATACTCTCCACTGGCTAATGATCATACCAAATGCTTGTTAACTTAAACCACCATAAAGCACTGTGCTGCCTGGTGGAAAGTGTTTCAATTCCTCATATGTGGTAATACACTCTATATTAATGCAATTACAATACAAGTGACATCGTGCCACCTAGTCAGAAATAATACCATAAATGTGAGCGGTCAGGTAGTTGATTGCCGTTCATACAAGCTGTGTACTGATTCTATTTTAATTCTTGACACTTTCTTACTCACATTGGACAACATAGCTATGGCTCATGACCATAGTCCAATAGTGTCCTATTCTGCAGCAATAAACCATCCATCAATAACTCAGCAGGCATGGAGTAACTGAAGAGATCTACCACATGGCAGTGGCCAATAGAGGACTTTGATTTAGTCCATCACTGCAGGTCCTGACAAGCGACCTACTATGACCTTTTCTTGATATCTCAAAATGACAATAAGAGTAGGATAATATTAAAAAAGTCCATCCCAACAAATTTCTCCAATTCTTCTTTCTCCAACCAATGACTGCTCAGGACCATAAACTTTAATCAAAATATCTCAGAATGGACAACCATTGAAGTAACCAGCTAAGTGGAATATGATCATAAAAAAATACCAATAAGGCATTTGCAGAGCTCCTCCAAGCTACCAGCTTACTGAAAAACTATAAACTGAACATCACTCTCTCACACTACATCCCTCACATTGCTAAACGCTGTGTCTCATAACACAATAACTGCACTTCGGTGGTCATCATGTACAGCATGCAAACACTTCCCACATAAGATTAAAACAATAATAGCCCATTTCCAATCACCCACCCTACAAGGAGTGGCACGCTACCAATGTAGGCAAGCACTTCAGCACCTCACATAGAAGTAGTAAGTGCTAAATAAATGTTACATTACAATAGAATATAACAAAGACGTATGGAACGTTTAGAAAATGTCACAATTTGTGACTCTTGTGGCAATGTATGTCCCCGAACCTAAACTTGAAGATAGATTTTGTACATGAAAATATCCTTACAATGTCTAGAAAATCTTCGCAAAGGTAGTCTTAAACTAAGAAACAATCTTCACACAGTGCTAAATTCATGAACTTCACAAACCATCACCACCATAGTTGAACTTTGTAAACCCCTGGATTTATTGTAGCAGATTACATGCCATCATAGAGAGGGCGCCCTATCCACACGTGCTGCAAGATGTGTTAGAAAGGCTTTTTGAGTAACATATAGGCTTGGTTTCCAGGTCAGGACACTACAGAAGCAGCAGTCCCTTCTTTTCATATGAATCTCTACAAGTTTGTACAGAAGACACAGGACTCTGACTTCAATCTACATCTGCTGTTCCCTTTGTAGCTGTTCTCAATACAGTAGATGTTTCCGGAGTATTTCCCAGTGCACACTGGGATCTGTCTTCTCATGTTGGTACTGGTGCAGACCTTAAGCAGCTGCTCTGCTGGACATTTCAAGCAATTATTTACATTGTGGTAGATGGACATGGAACTGCTGCATCAGATGCCTATTAAAGCCATAGCCAGTCTGCCATTCTAATATCCATCTACATCTACAGTATTACATTTAGACAGGTTGAGGTCAGTTCATCTGCTATATACCTTCCTCCCGCATCATGAAGGACTGTTTCTTGCAAGTGATTGTTCAGGAACTGGTTCATTCAAAAGCCACTGTCTCATCACTGGATCTGTGTCTTATATCATTCCTGTGTATGCGACATAGTTTCAAGCTGCGAGACCTAGGTGCAGAGTTGTGACTCTGGTTCAGTCCTAGTCGGCTACAAGGAATTCCTGAAACCGGCTAAGAAGGTAACCAACCAAGGGAGAGCAAAAGGGGGTCTCTCCACTTTCATTTCGACTGATATTTCTGGACTCGCCTCTGCCATAGACCTCGATTCCTCCTGGTTGCAATGTGTCAAACTTGACACCCCGCCTTTAACCAGCCTGCTGATCCTGAACATTTACATCCACCCTGCGCTCAAACAAAAACGGGCAAGTATTGAACATTTACTAGCCTCACTTGCCACACTAAAACTCGCCTACCCTGACGCCAACATCATTCTGTCAGGGGACTTCAATATGACCTTATTGCAAGAGACTAAAGGCACTAGGGGACATACTCAGGCCCCAATTCGACGCGACACCCTCGGCAAGAGATGCGCAGCTCGCCTGCACGACCTCTCAATGCGTGTGATCAATGGTCAAAGCCCAACAGACTGCCCAGCAGCATACACAAGGGTCACTCAAAAGTCAGCTTCAATCATCGACTACACTCTCACGGATCACAACCTTGCTCCCTACATCACGAACTTTCAAATCATGGATAGAGCAGAGAGCGACCATCAACCGCAATCCTTCACACTCTTAAGAAAAATCGCAAATCCAGTCCTTGTTAACGCAACGTCACAACAACTGCATTGCTACAACCTCAAACGGCTCACATGGACAAAGGACAACATCTGCGACTTTATGGGTACATGCACTAGTATCTTGGAGAAATTCAAAACAGAACCATCAAGCATCCAGGCCTGGGAGTTATTCATTAGAGAACTAAATCAAAAATGCTCAAATCAGGCAAATGGCAGCAAAGCAGGAAAATCTTCAGGGGCAGCATGGTTTACTAAAAGCCTCAGAACTCAAAAACAACATTTGAATTAATATTTACGACAACTAAGAACCCGGGGCTCAGCTTCCTCCCAAGACCTCCTGCTTTTAATTTCTAAAGCCAGAAAAGACCTTAAAAGAGATATAAAGGCGGCCAAGAAAGCGTTTCATGAACACCTTTGGGCGAAACTCCATTACTCTTGTAAACAAAGAGACTCCAAGTGCTTTTGGGAAATGATTAACCAGCTAACCAATGGTAGGAACCGACACTACAACTCGGACATAATGGAGGAAACATGGAGAGCTCATATTGAATCACTATACAACGAAATTCCATCCCTAGGCATCGCTGACCGTGGCCTTCAGATAAGGAACGGAGTCGCTGCCAGAGATCTAGTAAAACACGACTCCACCTCCGATTTACTAGACTTTCCCCCGCGGATCCTTAACGAGCAAGTCTTAAAAATAATAAAAAACTTAAGATCCGAGGGTGCCCCAGGGCCCAACGGTCTCCCAAACACCTTGTTCCGGCATAATCCTCTATTGTAGGCGAACCATCTGACTCCACTCTTCTCCGACGTTTTAGCCTCCAACACGATCCCCGACTCCTGGAGGGGAAGTATCCTAAGCCCAATATACAAGTCGGGTTCTCGTTCTGACCCCTCAAATTATAGATTGATTGCGTTAATCGATGTGGAGGCAAAAATATACGCATCGAACCTGCTGGCAGACTTAGAGGACTGGGCGGCACGAATAAATCTAATTCCTCACACGCAAACCGGATTTAGGGCTGGGATGGGCACTCTTACGAACATCTCTGCAGTAACACTCCTAGCCAACCAAGCTCTCGCAAAATCAAGGACACTGTATGCATGTTTCATCGACCTTAAAGCGGCCTTTGACAAAGTCTCGAGAGCCACGCTATGGGCAAAAATGCATAATTGGGGGGGTTCCAGCTAAGTTGCTGGAGGCCATTATTAACTTGTACTCTCAGACATGGGTCCAGATCAGGAAAGGAGACGGGCTCAGTATAACCAACAAGATCACAACTCTTAACGGGTTAAAACAAGGGTGTGTGCTGGCGCCCTGCCTTTTTAACATTTACATCGCTGACCTGGATAAGCACCTTCGGTCGATTCAGTCTGACCCTCCAAAACTTGGCAAAATACCTACACCTAGCCTTCAATACGCGGACGATATTGTTCTACTAGCGCAAACGCCAGTAGGTTTGCAACGATTAATCACCGAACTTGGAGCTTATACCACCTCGGCTCAATTAACCATCAACCATCAAAAAACAAAGGTGATGCGCTTTGTCAAACAACTTAAAACAGCGAAAGATCGTAAATTCATTTGGACCTTGGACAAGCGACCCCTGACCAAGGTGGACTCGTACAAATACCTAGGCTTTCAAATTTACCGCAACCTCAACTTCAAGACACACCTGGACCAAGGTCGCACGAAATCCAAACAGCTGCAGTTCGCTTTCAAAATCTTAAACAACAAGCTCGCAGGCTGCTCCACCGGTCATTTGCTAAAAGTTATTGCAGCAAAATTCCTTCCCATCCATCTCATATGGTACAGAAATCTTGAACGTCAAAGACGCCACAGGTCTAAACCTAGCACAATCAATTCTTTTCAAGAAACTGTTTGCAATCCCCCGCCATATTCAACAAGCTCAAATTCGATTAGAATAAGGTCTAAGAAATCAGATCCCCGATAGACAAGGCTCACTAGTCAAGTACTATTGGAGGATGAGGGACGCAGAGGACAACACACTCGCTCATTACTGTTGGGTAGAGATTGAAAACCAAGCCAGGCTTAATAATTCAATCTTCAAAGTTTTGAAGGCTTCGCTCTTGGCACTGCAGCTAGAGGAGGCCTGGCTTACTGCCCCTACCTACTCTGGTTTTAAATCTGTGGTCAACAAAGCCATAAAACAGAATTCTTTATTAATAGACAAAACAGCCCTAGCAAAAAAATCCCATGCCTGGACAGTGATACAGGCATACCAGAGGCTGCAACCTCAACCTTATTTGTTAGATCATTTTCCTCATCAGAAAAAGCACTTTTTTACGCTACTGAGGCTTGGGTCATATCCATCAAAGGACCTAACCCCGAAATGGAAATACCTGTGGCAATCAAAGGAATGCCGCCTATGCGGAGTAGGGGATGAGTCTTTACTGCATCTAATATGTATCTGCCATGTCCTAGCAGAAACACGAAAAATGGTCCTTCAGGAAGTCAAATAAGAACTTGTAGAGCAGCAGTGATTCATTGTCTCAGGGGCTCATCAATTCAATTGTCCTGCAGTGCAATAAACTTTTTGAAAATCGCGGCAAAAGAACTGGGCAAAATAGAATCTGCCAACCAACTCAAGTAGTTTTAGAACATTCAGCCTCGAAACTCTTCTATTGCACTGCTTGTATGTTTTAATACTTTTTAAAATACCACCACTTGCCTTCCGACTATCTTCTTTGTGCTTTTCCATATTTTTAACAAAAATTTTAAAAAATATATATTTTATGTATGCTTTACCTATGGTGGTTTTCCCACCCTTTTATGATTTTTTTTATGAAATCAAATAAAAGTATATTTATCTATCTATCTATCTATCTATCTATCTCTGGTTCAGTCTACACTTGTGGCTTCCCTTGTCCTGGTGATGCCTGATGCCCCCTTGCCACATCTCACGAGTGATCCTTAAGAGCCTCATGACTCCTCCACTACTAATCCAACTGGACCTATATGCTAACTTTGACACTGGAGCTGTTGTGATTGAGTGACATAGTTAAAAGATGACTATGTCTCCAAGATCAGAGTCTTTCATATCCTGGTAGATGGTGTGGATCGGTCCAAAGTATTGAGGACTTTAACCCACCAAGAGGATGCTCAACACTCTGTTGAGCCCCTGTGCAAACAGAAGGCATGAGTCCTAGTACATGAAAATTCCCAAGTACTCTCAGGAGATTGGACAGGAGCCAATAAAAATGTGACTGCCAAATATAATGTACTGCTTCCTCTCACTGATGATCTTATGTTTTTTTGATGGTATGCAGTACAGGAATCGTGAAGGGCATCCTGTGCCTGACTAGCAGGATAATGACTCAACTTTATGAAGTTTTCTTAGTAGAGTAGAGTAGAGTCTTAAGTCCTGCTTTCACCAACTCCATAATGAAGTATTTTTGGAGGAAGCAAAGCATAAAATGTATCTAGACCTTATTTATTTTATTTATTCATTTTCATTTTATTTAGGATGGAATGGACCTGGTGTGTGTCAGAACGCCCGTCACATTTAGGGATTCTCACTAGAAATGCAAAAAAAGCGAAGGGTAATATTATTGATTTATTCTCAGCCACTAATAAATGCTCTGGGTTGCATGCCAGACTCCCGGTCCATTGTTTTTGTTCACTTGTGCATTACAGATAGGGAATTTACCATATACAAATCTGCTGTGGCCCCACGTTAGTATGAAAGTCCAGCACACAGTTCTGAGCCTGGATCCCCTAAAAAGGAACACAATCAATTCCCGATCGGTTTAAGTCTTCTTGAGCATCATCAGTGAGGAATTTTTGTGAGCCAGTGCAAACCCAGCCAGACTCCTAAAAGACCATTTTGTCTTTAGAAGACACCTGAAAAAACATAGGGGCATATTAGCAAGACCCACGTTAAAATTATCGCCGTTTTAGCGGCAGGAAACTGCCGCTAAAACGGCGATATGGGCTTGCTAATATGTGTTATAGAATTCCAATAGAAGCCCAGGTTAGATGTGCAGGACATCTAACCTGGGCTTCTATTGGAATTCCATAACGCATATTAGCAAGCCCATTATCGCCGTTTTAGCGGCAGTTTCCTGCCGCTAAAACGGTGATAATTTTAACGTGGGTCTTGCTAATATGCCCCATATGTTTAAAGCATAATGGGGCATATTATCAAGGAAATGCGATATTTATCGCTAACCGCGCTTAGCGCGATTTTTTTTAACGCCGCCTATCGCTGGAAATTATCGCTGAGATAATACCCTATTAACAAGGTTTATCTCCATAGCGATAAAATTTCCAACGATAGCGGCAAAATGTGAGAATATCGCTGGAAAAGCAGCGATATTCTCGCATTAACGCAAGGATGGATTCAGCCTGACAATCCACCTCCTATACTTTAAACAGGTAAGTCATCCTCAGTAGCAGGTGTTAATTTCTAGCGATAAACGCGCTTAGCGCGAATTATTTTATTGCTTCGCCTACCTTGCTAATAGGGGTTAGTTGTGTTAGCGACTGTTTTCAGTCGCTTTTACTGGGGAACGCCTACCTTGCATGTCATTAGCGATAATTATCGCTGACATGCAAGGCGATAGAAATACCGGCCGCTAACGCATGAAAGCTGTCGCTAACGCCTGTTAGCGACAGCTTGCTAATAGGGCGATAAAAATATCGCCGCTTTAGCAGCAAAAAGTGCAGCTAAAGCGGCGATAAAGCCTTTGATAATATGCCCCAATGTATGTTGTGAGTTCTGGATATAACCACATGATTAAATGCTAACCTTGGTTTCCAGAGCAGCGTGCAACTCCCCTTAAAGCGTTTCAACGGCTCCTCAGGTTTAGTAAGCGCTACATAAATGTAATTAAAAAACAGCAGTATTTTAGGTGGATTAGCCGGCACCAGGAGGCCACGTGTGGTGAAAGAGAGCAAACAACCCCAAATACCATAAATTAACAGCAACAACAAAAATCCTGGGGTTCAGCAGAATGCAAGAAAATGTCCTGGATTCTAGCACGAGAGTCTAAAGGACACATTTGTCAATGTTTGTGAACCTGGTCTTGAATCCCATAAGCTGGACACTCGTGTTTGTTCACGTGTGCAGATTGGCAAGGTAGCATTTCCGAATCTGATTGTACAGCCCTGTTCGGCCTGCTTCCTTATTGCCATTCAGATGATACCTTGTACACTTTAAAAGAAAATAGTCATGCAGCTTGTGAACAAGAATCAAAGCCGATGCTTCCCCCCACCCAAGGAGCTCAGAGAAGCATATGAGAGGGCGCGCTGAAATGCTTTCACACCGGGTTTTTGCTGTCAGGAAATTCATACTGGCACTTACCGCGGTCAATTTGGTAACATTGTTGTAAAGAAAATTGAATTTCTGCTCCCCTCGTGGAAAGCCTAAAAATGTACAACCTGCAGCATGTGTCTCGAACAAAGTACAGCTCTAATGATGTTTTTACCTATTTTCCTTTGAATAGGCAATAGAAAATATGCGATTTGCTTTCAAACGTTGTACAGCTCTTTAGCAATTGTACATTGCTTTCTGCCTGCAATTACCTTGTAGAAGAGGCCGTTTGAAGGAAATCTATTTTTCTCCAATACCCTACAAAAAAATCTTTCAGTTCCAGCCTTTTAATTTTGTGATAAAATTTCCCAAAGGAAAAATATTTTTTTCTTGCATACAGATGTTTGCCTGGTGTGTGCAGAGAACACAAACGTGTTATCTACAGAAGTTGGTCTACAACTACACATCCAGGGACTTCTGGTCAACTAGAGTACACATGATTCATCATGCAACATTTAGACATAACAGCACAGGGACAAGATACACAGACGTAAAGGCACGAGACCGGAAGTTTCTTCGTTCATCCCTGAAATGAGAACTGAGCCATCCGTGTTTCAGAAAGCACCCCAGTGAGACGAACAGAAAACTGCGCCCTCCTAAAGCCTCCACTATCTGTAGACCCCCATCATCAAACTCTAACTTTAATCCAACTGACAACATAACCCCTAGCATGCTTCCAGACTCAGTTAATGTAAAGAAAGGGAAAAGCCATAGAATCAACCAAATGTGCACCTCAAATTGAAGCTGAGAATCAGTACGTAATCTAAATGTCAATGGCGGCCTCTCTATAGGGACGCTGGTGCTGCCCCTTCCCAAATATGACTGACAGCCAAGGATGCAGCATTCACTTAATGGAAGCAAAAATGATTACTCCAATGTGCGAGTCATTCTGTAACTGAGCTTAGACGTTTCATGGCCTTTTTTACTGAACGCTAATAGTGCGCATGCGCAGGACGCACACTTGTGCATCCCGCCCATTGTCCTTTACACCTACCTACTTTGTACGGAAGCATTCCTCATTGCTGCAGATTTTAACACAGCCTAGAGTGCAGTGCTCCTCAGCCCAAGACAAGACGTGCAGCTAGCTATTGAGTTTCATTTGCTTCTTCACTGATACCACCCATTCAATTACCACAGAAGAGTGAGGTGGGGTCAGCAAAACTTCCTAACCCCACCCCATTCCATGCCAAGATAAGAAAAGGGTAGGGCTGGGGGGAGTTTCTTTCTAATCTAAAGCTGGGGGAGTTTCTTTCTAATCTAAAGCTGGGGGTGTTTCTTGCTAATTTAGGGGCATATTATCAACACGTAGCGATAATTATCGCTAAATGCGCTTAGCGCGTTTTTTGCTATCGCTGGATTTTATCGCCATGATAGCGCTGTATTAACAACGCTTTGCGCATTGGCGATTTAAAATCCAGCGATAGCGGCAAAATGCTTGAATATCGCTGGAAATCCAGCGATATAAACTCACCAATGGCGAAATCCTTGTTGATACGCCCTGGTGAACTCAGCCTGACAATCCACCTTCCATTGGCAGGATGGCTAACTCAGGTTTTCTTCAGGGGTTAAAATCCGGCGCAAAACGCAGTTAGCGCGGCTTTTGTGATCGCCAGACCCGCCTCGATAATAGGGCGATGTTGTGTTTTTGACGGAATCCATGCGGATTAGGTTGGGAACGCCTACTTTGCATGTCATTAGCGATGTATATCGCTGACATGCAAAGTAGGGTTAAAAAGGCACCTGACGGGGGCGTGGCCGGGAAAGATGGCCGAGCGGACGTAATCCGTCTCGGCTCCCGGACCGCGGGCGACCTCGGAGCATATTGCCAAGTGCTCCAGGGATCATAAGAGCTGCAAACGACCCACCTCTGCAGCGATAGGTGTGGGGGCTCAGCGGGTGCCTTCACAGAGGCCAGAGTGCGCTGGTGGAGGCGAAGCACGAGACTAATGTGAGCGGCGGGGGGCCCGGCAAAATGGCGGCCGCTAGGTGAAGATGAGTTGCGACGACGTCTGAGCGCTGTGGCGACTCCGGCGGGGACCGCATTGACCCAGCATGGGCCCCAGCAGTAAGGAGGCCTGAGGGGGATTGATGGCGGTCCAGTTCGCCGAGCGAGTGGGAAGCCTGAAGCGGCGTGAGTCCCGGCCGTGATCTGCCTGACTCTAAAATGGCGGAGAAGAAGACGCAATAACTGGCGGAGGCTGAGCAGACCCGTTCATGTGCGGCAGTGATCATCCCAGGTACTCCGGAGGCGCCAAGCATATGGGACCGGAGCCCCCACTCGCCTGGTGAGCGCTCGGCGGCCTCCTGGGGTTGGGGGTCCCCCGTGGCAGAATAAGACAGGGACCTCGACCCACTGAATGCGTGGGGCCCAGGCGCGCAGCAGCAAGAAGAGTTGAGGCAGTGGCGTCCCGTTGGATGCTCCCTTCTGAGCCCTCTGGCATGGTGGAGCACGAGTTGGGGGGGCTAGTGACGACCGCTATTTCGGTTCACCCCCTAAGATGAGCAGGTGTATGGACTGGGGCGGAGAGGCCCGACAGAGGGATCGGCAGCGAGCTCCTGTCGCCTGTAGACACTGTGGCCTATCAGGGCAAATACCGGATGCTGGCTAGCCCACCCGAGGGGGCAAGTTGCGGTCCACTGGGGTGCCTGCTCTTAGCCCCGGCGGAACGGGGAGCTACTGCAGGGCCTAGTGGAAGTAACCAAGAAGAGCGAAGGGGAACCTGCAGTGACGGTCAGGGGGCCCCGGCAAACGAGGGGTGGCCGGAGGAGAGGCACGCAGACCATTTGCCCATCCTGGGGTCGAGGCTTGCTGACATTGCGCTGCGGAGATTCGGAGCTGAGTTCTTGCTGGGGGTGCATTGCGGGCCGCAGCGGCGCGGCTGCAGGAGGAGGCTGGGGCAGGACCGTATGCCTCCCAAGAAGGGGACGTCCAGAGCGTCTGCAAAAGTCTCCGACTTCTTTACAATCTCGGAAAAACGCACCCGAGACCACCGAAGACACGACTACCGGAATGGCGATCACGAAGACTAAGCTGGTGGCAATGTTCAAGGACTTCAAATCCGACTTGAGGAAAGATCTGGGTCAGGACATTAAGGCATCTATGGAGCAGTTAAGGTCGGATCTCACAGAGAAATTAACCTCCATGCAACAAGATGTGGACTCAGTAGGTACGCGGGTGCTCGATCTCGAGGCCCACCAACAAGACCAGGAGAAACAAACGGCGGAGCTGCACGAAGATGTGCAGATGCTTAAGGAACAGCTCCATCAAACTCAACTTAAGGCAGAGGACTTAGAAAACAGGGCCCGGAGGGACAACATTCGTATCCGGGACCTGGAGGAGGGAGCGGAGGGGCCGGATTTAACTGCGTTCTTGGAGGGGCTCTTCGCGGAGATCTTGGGCCCTCAACCTCTCAAGATTAAGTTGGAACGAGCGCATCGTGTGGGGCCCTCCCCACAGGGGGACAAGAGGAGGCCCCGAGATGTCCTGGCCAAGTTCCACTCCTTTCGAGTGAAGGAGGCAGTGCTTACAGCAGCCAGAGCCAAGGATACGGTTTCCTTTCAGAATCACGCATGTGCGCTCTATCAGGATCTTGCCCCCGCAACATTAGCTCGGAGACAGACGTTCAGACCTATCACTACTAGACTGCGCAGCGACAAGATTCGATACAGGTGGACTTATCCATTTGGGCTCAGCTTCGAACTTAACAATAAACAACGCCATGTCACGGATCTCCAGATGGGATTGGACATGCTGGGCCTTCCTGCTGCAGACGTGGAACCACCCACAGACAAATCCTTGGGCTCTCGGGGAGGGGAGCGAAATGCATCCACATGGGCCATGGGGCCTTGTAGAGGACGCCGATGATGTCTTGTTAAAACTCTCTAGGATGGCTGGTTATTGCCATTGATGCTGGAACTGATGAGCGTCCAGTCTGTAAGTCTTCAGAGCCTACCCGGGCGGACACCGGCGATCAGCTGTTGAGCTGTAGAGGGACACATAGTGGGAAGCCCAGCGACCCGTGCACGATGAGGAGGGGACAGTGGGCCTGCATGCTGTGGTTATGTAAGGACCCTGCCTTAGGCAGTCGAACCCAGATGCCCTGGGGTATAGGGGCACAGCGGAAGGGCCTCGGCTTTAATTGTGAGGGGCAGGTGGGTCACCTTATCTGGAACCCTGGAAGTACTTCTTAAAGGTATTCGATCTGTTGATGCTCCAGGTGGCGGCGGACGGGGACCTTGGCCCCCACCGCCCTCCCGCATTTATGGGGGGTTTGTACTCCCATGTTGGGGTAATGTCATTATTCATTATTGTTCTTAGTTGGATTTTAGTTAGTTGTTTCTGGGGTTGTGTTGGGGGGTTGGGTGTGGGGTATAGGGGGGGACATGGTGGTGGCTTTTTAAATTTTAGGGTGGTAGGTTCACTGCAACAATGCAAGTCAACTCAATACGAGGGGAGGGAGGGGGGCTGGAGGGGCCTTCGGACAGAGGGTGGGGTGGCTAGTAATAGAGCAATGGGCGATATGAGCGGATCCGTCCCTTGGGTGCTATGACAGTTACTATCGGTACTTGGAATGTAAAGGGCCTTAACTCCCCACAGAAGCGCCAGCGGGTCTGGAAATACATAATAGACCACACGTTAGATATCGTGGCCCTGCAGGAAACTCACCTAACCAGAACAGACGATACATGGCTACGACACAAGTTCTATCCGATGATATATAGGTCCTCGGCATCCACAAAACAAAGGGGGGTGGCACTTCTCTTCCGCTCGACGACACGATTTCAACCTTTAGATGTACAACACGACAAGGACGGACGTTGGATCATGGTGAAGGGGCACTTACAGGGACGCCTTAGCACATTTGTCGCGGTCTACGCCCCCAACACGGGCCAGGCCGCTTTCTTACAGCACCTTTTGGGAAGATTGATAGACTTTGCGGAGGGGCCCTTAGTTCTTATGGGTGACTTTAACTTAACATGGCAAGGGGACCTGGACAATACTCACTCCCACTGGTCAGGAATGGGTTAGTTCTCTCCGGAAACGCAACAGAAGATTTTGGATATGGGCCTATTAGACGCATGGCGCGCTCTGTACCCTACCTCTCGTGACTATACTTTTTATTTTCACGTCCATAGGACGTATTCTCGCTTGGATTATGTGTTTCTGAGCCAATCACTACAAGGCGGACTGCAGGACGCGAAAATCTTCCCCTCTCGGTCTCCGACCATAGTCTACTGGCAGTGTCGTTGAAATGGGGGATTGGACGAGGAACTACGCCTAGATGGTATTTTCCGCCCGCTCTCTCACGGGATAAAGACACGTGCTTAAAACTCCGGGAAAGTATTAAAGACTTTTTCTCTCTGAACCAGCCTACTGATACCTCTGACTATACTAACTGGGACGCCTTTAAGGCCGTCTTTCGTGGACAATGCATCTCATTAAACTCAGCGCTGAATTCGCAAAGAGCACAGGAAAGGGTTAAATTAGAGACGGAATTATCAGCCGTCGAGCAGGACCATAAAGCACATCCCACACGACAGACGTTGCGCACCCTAACGGCATTGCGGGGGAAGCTCCGCTCTATATATTCCAACCGGGCGGAATTTACATTGCTGAAGCTGCGCCAACTCTCTTACTCGCAAGGCAATAAAATTGGCAAGCATTTAGCGCGACAGCTTAAGGATAAGTGGGTTAGGGAATATGTGGGGGGTATACGGGGAGCGCAGGGCGACCTCACTCATGATGACGAGGATAAAGCGGCTCTCTTTGGCGATTTTTATAATAAATTGTACTCCGGGGACCGATTAGACCCCACCGCTCAGCGGGAATATCTTAGGAGTCTTCAGCTACCACAGGTCTCAGTTGAACACAACGAATGCCTGATGGCGCCTATTTCTATTGAGGAGGTCACCGCGGCCATTAAAGCACTCAAGCCGCATAAAGCACCGGGACCGGACGGCCTCACTGCCCTTTTCTACAAAACGTTTGCACCGGACATTACCCCACACTTGACACGACTTTTTAATAAAATGGCAACAGAGGGGTTGACTACAGGGTCGCTATCAGAGGCGGTGATTGCAGTTATACCCAAACCGGGAAAGGACCCGCAGTCGTGCTCCTCCTACCGACCCATAGCACTGCTAAACCTTGACGCAAAACTCTACTCCTCAATTCTGGCTGGACGGTTGAATGACATCTTGCCTGACCTTATCCACCCGGATCAGTCTGGGTTTATAAAGGGACGTCAGACCCATGACAACACTCGCCGCATCATCCATTTAATAGAAAAAGCCCATAAACGTCGAATCCCTGCTATCCTGGTGGGATTAGATGCGGAAAAGGCATTCAACAGGGTGGACTGGTCCTTTCTCTTCAGCACCCTGGAGGCCTTTGGCTTCGCCCCTGATTTTCTTACCATGT
Source organism: Calotriton arnoldi (assembly GCA_963921515.1). Taxonomy (NCBI): domain Eukaryota; kingdom Metazoa; phylum Chordata; class Amphibia; order Caudata; family Salamandridae; genus Calotriton; species Calotriton arnoldi. Next base: position 267,438 of record CAWUFW010013981.1, read on the forward strand.
TGCGGGCCAACTATCAGCAACCTCGATCCCGAGTGATGGTTAATGGTATGGCTTCGGCACCTATTTTACATTCCAGGGATACCAGGCAGGGCTGTCCACTCTCGCCGTTGCTTTTCGCTCTTAGCATCGAGCCACTAGCCACCGCGATTAGAGCACACCCGGCGATTCAGGGGATCCCCTTCACTGGGGAACAGCATAAAATCTCACTTTTTGCGGACGACGTCCTGCTATCGCTTACAGACCCAGCTACTTCTCTGCCTCCCCTACAGGAGGAGCTATCACGCTTTGAGGCTGTGGCGGGGATTAAGGTTAATATGGATAAGTCACAGATACTTAATCTCACCTTATCTGGAGCAGAGGTTGACAGACTGAGGCCTCTCACAGCACTCCAATGGGCCACATCCTCATTGGTGTATTTGGGGATACGGATCACAGCGAAGGTGGAGGGTCTATACGCGGCTAACTTCCCACCTATTTTGACACAAATACAACGTGAGCTTACCAAGTGGAAACCCCTCTTCTTGTCCTGGCTGGGTCGTGTCCACGCGATAAAAATTACACTCCTACCCAAACTACTTTATCTTTTTCAAGCCCTTCCTATAACGATAGAGAGGGAGTTTTTTCAGCGCATCAAGTCTCTGCTTCTCAACTTTGTATGGCAGGGTCGCAGGGCCCGGTTTTCCTTTTTCATTCTCAGACGCTCCAGAGCGGAGGGAGGAGTGGGTCTACCGGATGTTCAACTATATTACAAAGCTGCCCAGCTTCGGGTGTTGGTAGAGTGGGTAAAACATGACTCTGACAAACACTGGTTACACATGGATCGCAGTGTGACCGGACGAACCATCTGGGATCTCATCTGGCGACCCAAACGCGATCGACCTGCAAATGCATACATTAGCACACCTACACGTACAACCCTCCTGGTCTGGGACTCGGTGGCCAAAGTTGAGCGATGGACCACCTTCCCCTCCCCCTTCACGCTCCTACACTTCAACTCGGCTTTTCCGCCGGGCTTGGCGGGAGGGTGGGTGTCTGGCATTGACACATCTTTTCCACAACTATGACCCCCTCACATTTGATACATACAAGAGGGATTATGGGTTGCAAAACACCGAGCAATTCCGCTTCACCCAGCTGATGCACTGGGCTCAGGGCCCGCAAATGCGTGACGCTGCTACTAGACCCCTCACGAAATTTGAAGCCTTTCTCACTAAAACCACGACAATGAGAGGCGCGATTTCCTTCCTTTATCGCTTCCTGCTTACCACCCTGCATTCCCGCGTCCACGTTATATATGGCATTGTGGGAGGGACTCCTACAGAGACATATTACAGAGGACGAATGGTCCCATTTATGGTCGGACATAGGGAAATTTAACCACTCCATAGCGCTTAGGGAGGCACATCTTAAGACCATGATGGATTGGTATTTACATCCCTCGAGACTCAAACAGATTTTCCCTAATACATCCGATCGATGCTGGAGGGGCTGTGGCCTGTTGGGAGACTTTCGCCATATTTGGTGGGACTGTCCGCATATTCGACCATTCTGGGAAGAAATCTTGGCTCAGATTAAGGGGATGTTGGGATACCCTATCCCGACCTCTATGGAGGGCATCCTACTAGGTGTGCGTGACCCCTCCCTGGAACATCAGACCAGAGCAGACAAGGCGATCATGTGGCTTTGTGTGGGTGCCGCGAAGATCACGATAGCGGCTGCATGGAAACAGAAAGAGGCCCCGGCGCTGTCTCTATGGCACTCCAGATTATGGCATTTACTCAGTATGGAGCGCATGTTCGAGGTGTCTGGGGATACTTTTAAAAACTTTGAGTACCGGTGGGGCCCGTTGGTCTCCTTTCTCTCCCAGGGCCTTCCATCTGCAGTATGTCCGGCCTCTATTAGAGCGTTACACCTGTTTCAGATCTAGACCCGATCCTCTATCTGATCGCAGGAACCCGTAAAGCTACACTTAGATGCCGCCACTATGTTGGGAGGGTGGGAGGGGGGAGGGAAGGGATGGGGTTTCCCTTTGGTTCATTGTATGTTGTTTTTTTTGCTCCACAGTTGGGGGCAATTTATTATACACAACAGACATTTTGATCCTTGGCTTCCTGGCGAGAAGGGCAACAGGGAGAGCCTTCCTGACGACAGAGGGGCATTGCGTTTTCTTTTATTGCTATGACAAAAAATGTACGGGCAAGAGGGGACTGTCAATCACCCGGCTACTTAAGACACTGTATTTTTCTCTTGCTTCTGGTTGAGAAAGGGTGGGAGGCGGTGGTTGTCTGCATGTTTGCTTCGTACAAACTCTAGCAGCACTGATCCGGCACTAGCACGGAGGTGGAACTTTTGATGCAATGTTATATGTTGTATTTTGTGAAAATTGCAATAAAAATACCTTTGACAAAAAAAGGCACCTGACTCAAGGAAACTCGCGCTAAAGCGTGATCGCGAGTCCTTGTAAATTGTGAGTTGTAAAAATCGCCGCTTTTACGGCGCATAGCGCCGGAAAAGCGGCGATTTTGCTCTTGATAATATGCCCCCTAGTTCTTCCTTATCGTAGGATCTGTGATGTTACTCCCAGGACCAGGACTGGGCAGGCATTTCCCTGGTGAGCTGGAGCCCTTGGAGGCTGGTTTGAGAGCCAGGGGCTGCTCCTGGTGGCTCTGTCACTTTCTCCAGCTACCCAGGGTTAATTGCAGTAGGCAAGAGGATACTTCAAAAGAGAGAGAGAGGGACGGGGAAGATAGAGAGAAAGTGAACAGAAAGAGAATGAGAGAGAGGAGAGAAAGAGAGCTAATGGATGGAGAAAAAGGAAAAGGCAGCATGAGGTGAGGAATGGAGCTGGGCTGGTTTTAGCATTTTTGCCAGGGCTGGTTTTGGTTTCCCAGTCATCCCCTGCCAAGGGCTACACATTTCCATCTTGGAAGAAGACAGCACATGTGGCATGTAAATTTGTGGGTCTTGTGAGATTTTTCTCTTCAGTTCATTGCTGGGTCCGGCCCACCGTACCTCCTGCCTCCTCACCCCTTGTGCATATGGAGTTCAGCTGCTATGTTTACCAGGCACGTGTGATGTGTCAGCCTCAAGCCAGGGAAGGGGGTTCTCATGATAGCCATCTGCAGCTCTTGAGCCTACACCACTGATTACAGGGGAAATCACCTAACTCCTATTAATTTAATCACATAGAAACTGGAGTAAATGCCTGTCATCGTTTTCCTTAAGATTGAAAGACTGATTCCAATAACCCACAATAATTTCCCCCAAAAATAACAAATAAAAACAATTAAAATAAATTAAACTACTAACCCTTGGTTTCAGAGCGCTGTTTGCCATAAAATGCTATAACATCTCTTCAGAGGCAGTAAACTATATATAAATGCAATTACAATACAATATATTACATAACCCTCCTGCCTCATACAAATACTATTTCCATAACACTCAACAGTTGGGTAGTCTATGTAGTTCATACAGACTGCATATTCATTTCCTTATATTGTTTGACACTCTCACATTCACATAAGATAAAACTTCTACGGGTCATATCCATCACTCAGTATAGTACCAGTCCACAGCATTAAAACCACCCATCATCAATTGAACAGGAACGGAGTCACTTAGGAGATCTACAGCATGCTGCAGGCCAAGCGAGGACTATGACCATTTTCAAAATCTCACAATGGCAGTCAGATATGATATTATAGTAACAAATTGAATCTCTATAAGCTTACTGATCTATGTCTTCCTCCAACCTATGGCTGCTCATGACCATATAATTTAAACATTAAACAAGATATCTCAGAATGGGCTACTGTTGAACCTGGCCCTCTCCTCAGTGTCACCCACAAACGTTTTGCCTTCACCCCTCTTGTTTTCAGAACCCATTTTTTTGGCTTTTAGGACTCTGTGCACTTTACAACTGTTATCCAGGGCTAAAGTGCTTGTGCTCTCTCCTTTAAATGTGGTAAAATTGGATTACACCCAATTGGCACATTACATTTAATTGTAAGTCCCAAGTAAAGGGGTACTGCACGTACCCAGGGCCTATAAATTTAATGCTAATAGCGGGCTTGCAGCACTTATTTTGCCACCCAGTTAAGTAGACTTTTTAAACTTGTCTCAGGTCTACCCTTGCAAACTGTGTTTGCAGTTTTAAACTGCCATTTTGAATTGGACAAATAAACTTTTTGCCAGGCCTAAACCTTCCATGTTATTAGTTATAAGTCACCCCTATGGTAGGCACTAAGCAGCCCATAGGGCGAAGTGTGTTGTATTTAAAATGTTGGACATGTAGCTTTAAGTTTTACATGTCCTGATAGTAAGAAAACTCTCAAATACATTTTTCACTATTGCAAGCCCTACATCTCCCGTAGGATAACATTGGGTTATTTTATTACATTTAACAAGTTATAACTTTTGACCGGGATCAGGAGGGAAAGAAACGTTTGATGTCTAAGGAACTGCAATTAAAAACCTTCTTTTATGACAAAGTCAGATTTTAAGTATGGGTGGGCAGAACTCACAGAATTTGACTCCACAGAATTGCGCCGCTTTACATAACCACAAGATTCCACGGAGTTCCACCAATGGGGAGAATACAATTAGTATTCAAAACAGTGATGAGTGTAATGCTCGAACTATTCTCAGTCGCTGGTAATCACTTGGGGTTGCATTCCAAACCATCGTTATTGTGCACACCATGTCGCCTCAGTTTGGACTCAGCTATATGCAAATCAGTCTTGACCTTGATCCAATTGAAATAGTCCAGCCCGAAAATCCAAGCAAGATCCACCCTGAAGTGGAGCACAAGCACCCCAGGACCAGTTTTGCCCTAGTTATGGACTCATCAGCCGGTTACAGCTTGATTCCAGTGACACAGTGTACCCGGGATCCACTTCTGGGCATACCCGTCCCAATTAGGGCAACACAATTAGGATACAAATCAGCGCTGAATGGAATGCTTGGATCAATTTCAGTTACTGATAAACCCTTGGGGTTGCATCTCAATCCATCAATATTCTGCACACCATGCCACCTCAGTTTGAACACAGCTATATACAAATCAGTCTTCACCCTGCTCCAATCGGAACAGTCCAGCCCGAACTGCAAAGCCAGGTCCTCCCTTATCCGGAACACAAGCAACCCAGGATCAGTTTCACCCTACTTATGGGCTCATCAGCTTGTTACAGCTTGGTTCCAGTGACACAGTGTGCACAGGACCCACATATGAGCATAACTATGCCACTTAGGGCGATACAATAAGTATATAAAACAGTGATGGATGAAATACTTGAACTAATCTCAGCCACTGGTAATAACTCAGGCCGAATCCCAATCCATTGTATACTACACACCATGCCACCTCAGTTTGAAACCATCTATATACAAATCAGCCTTGATCCTGCACCCAATCAGTACAGTCCAACCTGAACTGCCAAGCCAAGGCCTTCCTGAACCTGAACACTTGCAACCTAGGACCGGTTTCACCCTAGTTATGGGCTCATCAGCTGGGTACAGCTTGGTTCCAGTGACACAGTGTGTACGGAACTCACGTCTGGGCATACCATGCAACTTAGGGCAACACAATTCGTATACAAAACAGTGATGGATGAAATGCTTGAACTAATCTCAGCCAATAGTAATCACTCAGACTGTATCCCAATCCATCGTTATTCTGCACACCATGCCACCTCAGTTTGGACCCAGCTATAGGCAAATCAGTCTTAATCCTGCTCCAGTTGGAACAGTCCAGACCGAACTGCCAAACCAGGTCCTCCCTAAACTGAAACACTAGCAACATAGGACTGGTTTCACCTTAGTTATGGGCTCATCAGCTGGGTACAGCTTAGTTCCAGTGACACAGTGTGTACAGGACCCAGGTCTGGGCATACCCATCCCACTTAGGGTGACACAATTAGTATACAAAACAGTGATGGATGGAATGCTTGAATTAATCTCAGCCACTGGTAATCACTCGGAGCCGCAAGCCAATCCATCGTTATTCTGCACACCATCCCACCTCAGTTTGGACACACCTATATGCAAATCAGTCTTGACCCAGCTCCAATCAGAACAGTCCAGCATGAACTGCCAAGTCAGGACCTCCCTGAAACAGAATACAAGCAAGCCAGCTAGTTATGGGCTCATCAGCCGGGTATAGCTTGGTTTCAGTCACACAGTGTGCACGGGACCCAGGTCTGGGCATGCCCATCTTATTTAGGGCAACACAATAAGTACACAAAACAGTGATGGATGGAATCCTTGAACTAATCTCAGCCACTGGTAATCCCACGGGCCGCTTCCCAATCAGTCATTATTGTGCACACCATGACAGCTCAGTTTGGACCCAGGTATATGCAAATCCGAATTTACCCTGTTCCAGTCGCAATAATCCTGCCCAAACTGCAAAGCCCGGCCCTCCCTGACAATGTAACACAAGCAACCCAGGATGTGTTTGGACCTAGTTATGGTCTCATCAGCCCGATACACCTTGGTTCCAGTGACACAGTGTGCACTGGACACAAGTCTGGGCATACCCATCGCACTTTTAGTGACACATTTAGTATATAAAAGAGTGATGGATGAAATGCTTGAACTAATCTCAGTCACTTGCAAAGGCTTGGGCTGCATCCCAATCCATCATCATTCTGCACACCATGCCACTTCAGTTGAGACCAGCAATATGCAAATCAGTTTTGACCCTGCTCCAATTGGATCAGTCCAGCCCAAACTGCCAAGCCGGGTCCTCCCTGAACCAGAACACAGTTTGGTTTCAGTGACATAGTGTGCACGGGACCTAAATCTGAGCATACCCATCCCACTTAGGGCAACAAAATTAGTATACAAAAGAGTAATGCATGGAATTCTTGAACTAATCTCCGCCACTTGTATTCACTCGAACCGTATACCAATCCATTGTTATTCTGCACACCATGCCACCTCAGTTTAGACCTAGCTCTATGCAAATTAGTCATGACCCTGCTCCAGTCGGAACAGTCCAGCCCAAACTGCCAAGCCAGGTCCCCCTTGAACTGAAACACAAGAAAACCAAGACCTGTTTTACCCTAATTATGGGTCATCAGCCAGATACAACTTGGTTCCAGTGGCACAGTGTGCACGGGACTCACATCTGCGCATACCCTTAGGGACTTGGCTTGGCAGTTTGGGCTGGACTGTTCCTATTGGAGCAAGTTCAAGACTGATTTGCATATAGTTAGGTCCAAACTGAGGTGGCTTAGTGTGCAGAATAACAATGGATTGGGATGCCGCTCTGAATGATTACCAGTGGCTGAGATTAATTCAAGCATTCCATCCATTACAGTTTTGTATACTTAATAGGGGAGGATAGGCATGTTGAGCTGCTTGCCCTTTGATTAAGCGCTGGTATCATATTCCATGCTAAAAATATGCATGAAGGGCACCACTTGGTGTGCCAGAGGGTGCAGCTACTCGAGTTGATTTTGCAGCTGCTCGAGTAGATTTTCTAATCATGGCAGCTTTCTGACCGTGAACACTCGTATCTGCCAGTTTTAGAAAAATCTCGCCTGATGTCCTCCTAGCAACCGGGAAACACGCTAGAGGATGTCAAATCATGCTCACTCTTGTCAACTTACCGTTCTGGATCATCGCGGGAGAAAAATTCCTCTATGGGCAAAATTTGGCCGGTACTCTGCGTTACAAGAGTAACCTTGAGTTGCCAAATTCCGCCAATTCTGCAGGCAGAACGGAATATTCTGCACAACCTTATTATTAAGTCACAATTCTGAAAATGCCACTTTTAGAAAGTTAACACAAGGAGATGATGGACGGAGCATTGAAACTCTTCAGACACTCACCCCAAGTCACAGATCTGGGTTAAATCCATCATCGTTCTTTAGCTCACTTCACCAGCCCAATTCAGACCCAGCCATATGCAAATCAGTCTTGACCCTGTGCCTCATGGGAACAGTCCAGACCGAACTGTCAAGCCAGGTCTTCCCTGGACCGGAAAAAAGCATCCTGGGACCGGTTTAGGGGTAACACCCTTCATCAGCCAGGCTAGCTTGAATCCAGTGGCAAAATGAGCAAGGGACCCACGTCTGGGCATACCCTGCCGACTTAGTGCGAGCAAAGCAGACACAAGTAGAGTTGGCATTTTCTTGTCCTCAACATTTGGTGCCTGCAGCCTGTATCTTGGGTCAGATGACTAGGTGAAATTGGTTGTTGGCCTTTGTGTATTTCTCCCAGACAGTATCTTAATAGAGGGTCTAGTTATTGGCATGATGGGCTATCCTGGCTTGATGAAGGGGTGGCGCTGTCACCTACCACACTTGCACTTCAAAGGAACTGTCCAGCATCCTCAAAAAGAACTTCATACTAGGCTATTGTGTTCCCCAGACAGACTGGGACCGAGGTAGGGAGGCAGGAATTTTTTCAGGTACCTCTGTAGGGAGAAAACTCTAGAAACATCTCCTTCTTCCTTCTTCAAACTTGGTACCAGGTATAAAAATAGGACCCTCACACCCCTCTTCAGTACACTCCTGGATCTATGGCTACTACAGAAGAAGAATGCCCTGCTGTCCTGCTGTTTGAGGCTTGCCCTGCTTGCTGAGAAGGAAGACTTGACCTGCTCGCTTCATCCCAGGTTGAGTGACTCCAAGGGTCAGCTGACTGGCCTCTTGTTCTGCGCTGCAGGGACATAACAAGCTCCAGAGACCTCCCTGCATCTTCCCAGCTGACCTGCAGCCAGGACCTGTAACTGGACCTGCAACTGGAACTGCCTGAGCACTGCTGGCCTCTGCAAGAGTGAGTCCCTGATCCCAAAGAGGTTTCTCCCCAGGTCCTGAACCCCTGGCAGGCATCAGAGTGCACTCCTTTGAGTCAAAAAGGAGAAATCCTGATGTTTTGGGTTCTTCCCAATGGCGAATAGGCCCGTTCGTGCCACAATCTTGTCAACCATACCGACTGCCAGCACGAAACTCTGGTGAACCCGACTGTTCATGCTACATAGACCGCCAGCGTTGGCTGGCGATGCAGGATCTGCACTTCACACTACAGCATCGACAGCCCGTGGTGACCGCCAATGTAAATCTCCAGCAACGACCATCTGTGACACCCGACAGGATCTTTGCACTACAGCAACGACTGTCTGTGAGGCTCAGTCTGCTCTTCGCTCTACAGCGACAGCCATCTGCATCTGCTTCTCGCGGCAGCTACTACCATGAATGAAACTCTTCGCGCAGGATTTTTGAATGTAACGTTTTCAGCAGAACTAACCTGATCCCTGTGCCTGGCCCACACTCCATCACGGTCAGCCTGAACTTGTGACTTTCACCCGGTCTCACACAACCAGATAACCGCGAGTGGCACTTTGTTCTTTTAGGCGCTAGACATACCTGAAATCTTTAAAATTGCATATATCTGGTTCTACTGATTGGATTTTTGTTGTTTTGATTTCAAATAATGAAATACATTTTAGTCTATTTTTCTAAATTGGTGTGGAATTTGTGTTGTGTCTGTGTGTGTTTTACCCTAAGACTTTTTGAGTGCTGCATAAACACTTTACGTATTGCCCCAAGTTAAACCTACCTGCTTTTGTGTCAAGTTATGGGAGGGTTAAGCACAGGTTCATTTAGTGACTGTTTGCGGCTAACCCTGACAATCATGAGCAAGAGAGAGAAAAACACATAAAGGGGTAAGAAGGAGAAAGAGAACGGTGGAAAAACAGTGACATAGGGAAAATACAGGGACGAAAAAGAACCTGCAAGAAAATTGGTTCTCAAGTTAGCAGAGGTTTGCACCCTGTCCAAGAAATGACCACCACTCTAGTCAGGGTAGGTCAGATACACACACTAAATTAACCTCTGCTCACAGAGCAGTCAGGCTTACTTAAGAAGCAACGTGTAAAGTATTTGTTTAACACTTAAATTACAGTAACTCGAAGAAAACACCACAAAAACACTCCACACAAGTTTAGAAAAATGGATAATATTTATCTGAGTAAAACAAGACCAAAACAACAAAAAACAAATCAGTGGAATTTGAGCTATGGATTTTAAAGAATAAATGCAAAAACAGTGCTTAGTAGTCAATAGTGCTAAAGGTTACTTGAGGTTGTGCTAGATTGGGGTAAATCTAAAAGTCAAGCCGACTGCGATGAAGCGCGGTTCGGATACAGTTTCAAACAGGTCCCGCTGAAGGTTTACCTTCTCAAGTTGAGCCAAGACTTCCGTTTGTGGGGAAAGTGTTATCTTGGAGCATGGTGAACATTGCTGGCTGTGGTCCGTGGGGCGCGAAGGGACTTCAGGCACTGCAGACAGATGGGCCGGGGCCTCGCAGTCAAAAGCGGCGATGCTGCTGCGCGAAGAGACAAACTTGCGTCCGTCCGAACTGATCCGTCGAGTGAGCGACGTGGTTCTGGAGCAAACAGGCCCTTTCGCTGTCGCAAAGAGCCCAAAAGCTTGATTCAAAGGGCCCAGGAGCTGTAGATGATGAAAGCAGCTGCAGAACACACTTCTGAGGCCCAGAGCTTGGAGGGGCACCGCAGGCAAAGGTAGGACTCACAGAAGGCAGAGTCCAGCAGCAGAATTGTGGGAAGTATTTTGTGTCCCTGAGACTTCAGAAAACATGAGGCAAGCCAGCAAGCCTTTGGAGTCACTTTGGGTTCAGTAATTGGCCTCAGCAAGGCAAAGATCCTCAGGCAGCAGGGCAACTCAGCAAAGCAGAGAAGCAGTTCCTCAGAACATCAGTCACAGCAGAGTGGTAATCCTTCAGCACAACAGCCTTTACTCCAGCAGAGTTCTTCCCAGGTCCAGTAGTGTACTAAATTGATAGGGCCAGGGCCCTGGTACTTATACCTAAAAGTACCTTTGATGTAGGGGGTGACATCAAAGGAACTCTCTAAAGTGCACAAGGATCTCTTTCAGCCCTGGCTCCAGACTACCAGAGGGGGGTAAATCATCCATTTGTGTGAGGGCAGGACACAACCTATTCAGATGTCAGTGTGAGCCACCTCTCCCCCTTCCCGCGAAGGAAGGCTATCTGTATGCAGAAGAATGCAGATGAATCTCCTTGCATACCCAGCCCCTACTGTGTTGTGGCTGTCTAGAGGGAATTCACAAAGTGTAGCTGCACCCAGCCCAGATGTGTATTGGAGACAGGCTGCAGGCACACAGAGCAAAGTTAAGAGTTAGAAATGTCCTCTTTCTAAAAGTGGCATTTCTAAAATGGTAATGTAAAATTCAATTTTACCATTAAAGAGGATTTATCATCACCATTCCAAATATATCAAACATTAAGGGGCTACTCATTTCCAATCAGGAATTACAGCTTAAAAAGTGTTTTAAGGAATCCCCAATACTAGCCTATGGAAGGAGTAGGCCTCATCGCAGTGAAAAATTAAGTTAGCTGTTTGTCACTGTCAGGACATGTAAACCTCAAAAATACATGTCCTACTTTTAGTTACACAGTACTTTGCACTTAGGGTCACTTAGGGCCTACCTTAGGGTTAACTCATGTGTAATAAAAGGGAAGCTTACTGTTTGGCAAGTGGTTTTAAATGCCAAGTCGAAGTGGCAGTAAACCGCACACACAGGGACTGCAGTGGCAGACCTGAGACAGGTTTGAAAGGCTACTTGTGTGGGTGGCACAACCAGTGCTGCAGGTCCACTAGTATAATTTAATTTACAGGCCCTGGGGACATGTAGTGCAATTTACTAGGGACTTATAAGTAAATTAAATATGCCAATTAGGTATGAACCAATGCTACCATGTTTTAGGGAGAGAGCACATGCACTTTAGTACTGGTTGGCACTGATAAAGTACCCAAAGTGTTAAAGCTAACAAAATCGAGGTCAGAAAAAATAGGTGGAGGAAGGCAGAACATTTGGGATAAGCCTGCAAAAAGGGCCATTTCCAACAGGTAGGGAGTGACTGGTGGTGAATTAAAAAGGCCTGAGGTAGAATCAAGATGAGGGAGCCTTGATACTCAGCATCCTGGCTGTCAATACGACCACAGGCTTTTGAACAAACGCAGCACTCCAGCACTTATTTTGTTGATAATTAAGCACAGTGTGGGTCTGGCCTATTATAGCAATATGACAGTGCCCAACAGACTGGCCTGGCATGTCAGTCTGTGGGCTGATTTTATGGCTGTTTGTGGGCCTGTTTTATGGCCTTCTGGGCCAGATTTTACTGCTTATTTCCTTGATATTGAAACAAACATTGTTTGCAGCAAGCTCAAATTCATGCAGTCTTCCACACCTTTCAAAACACCTACACAGCATGTCTTTAAAAGTTCAACACTGCCCAAGGTTTTCAAATATGGCCATTTTTCAGCTTTTCATTCACTAATGAAGACCACTTTTATTTTGGTGCCGGGCCCATTTTCTGTCACAGCTGAACCCTGATTAACCACTAAGGACACCCGTCTGTGTCAGATAAGTGATGCTAACTCAGCGATTGCAGTGGAGCATGTACTGTGTTACACTAGCTTTACTTCTTTTGTGCGGAAGCTTTGCTGCATGTGTTGGAAACTTGCAGTGTAGTTTAGTTGTATGTGTTGCTTATATTCTGTGTGTGAGCAAACCATGCTCTTGTGTTGCCTTCGGTGAACCTATTCTCTCTGTGTGCTTTGATCCTGCCCTTGTAGTACTTTGTTCTCTAATTTAAGGGAAGATTCCACGTTCGACATGGAAAAGGTAGTGCTGGTTGAAGTGCTGTTTCAATATGTTTAAACGTTTTTGAACGATTGCTCATGCTGCTTCTTTGATGACAATTAGTTCTCATATTGTGATAAATGCAACACTGGTATTTGGACAAAACTTAGGTGCATTTACTAAAAAACAAAAAATTAGTGGGTTTCCAACCAAACTCTGATTCATTTGAGTAACAGTTGATGTTCAACTGGTGATAGCTATTGATGGTAACGGAATAACTTTTTTTTAATGTGGGTGCATTTTTTGGAACTATGTCAGTTATTTTATGATTGATTGATAAATGCTTCAATATATGTATTGATAGGATTTTTACAATCTAGCTAAGACTGCTAAAGTGCTATCTGAAAGCTAATCCTGCATGACCTATAATCTGAGCTGGTCCTTGTCTACCCAACCCTGAAACATCTCTCTAACGTAGCAGGGCAGTTCTACTGTTTAAAGCCTGAAAGGTTGGGACTTGTGTAGTTTTTTATTTTCTCATGGTTCCCATGGTTCATCTTCAAAAAAAAATTCAGTTTTGGAAAATGAGAGGGAGAAGTTTTTTACATTCTGAAAAAAAAGATGGGAGGGCAAGCCAAATTGCAACCCACATTATTGCACAGCTTTTATAGCCTTTGGGGCATACCTGCGACAGTGGTGCAACAAAACAACTTGCGCTTCGGTATGACAGAATCCTGCACCATGGCTGTGTCATATTTATAACATGGCGCACCATGGCTTAAGGATCCTGTGTGCGTAAAAAAAAAGACATATCCATGTGTGCCATGTCGTAATGAAATCTGACGCTTCTGCTGCAAAAGTGATGCAAATCGGCCCTACATCACTTTTGAGCGTGGAATGCATCAAAAAGAGTGCAAAAACTGCCGCATCAGGGAAAACAAAATGGCACATTTTACAGAAGGCAGACATGGAGCAGAGAGCAGGCAGCAGAAGCAAGGACAACAACTCCAGCACCAGCCAGGATGTCCAGGCAGATGCCCAGGGGAAGAGGAAGAGGAAGTCCAACTTCAGTGAGGAGGAGAATTATATCTTGACCACGGAGGTGACAGAGCACCAACATCAGCTGTTTGTCACCTCCAAATTGCCACTAGGGAGGAAAGAGGTCATTTGACAGTCCATTGTGGAGAAGATCAACAATGTGGGGCAAGCGAAGAAGACTGTCACTGACTGCAAAAAGCACTGGCATGATTATTATCCCCGGATGAAGGAGAAACTGTCCCATAACCAGAAGGCAGAAATGCAGACCAGAGGAGGGAGCCCAGTGCCCCAGGAGGAGCTGGATGCCTTGGAGGAGCAGGTGGCAGCTGTCATCCCAGACAAGTTGGTGGCTGGAATACCAGGATAGAACAGTGCAGCACATGAGGAACAATCACAGACGTAGGGTAAATATTAACAAGGGCCAATGTGTGCAAAAAGGCCATGTTGCACAATGCACCCAGCTATGTCCCAGTGCTCCACTGTGCTGCGTGCAGTGTAAAGGGCAGGAATCTGGATCATGTCCCGTTAAATGACTCAGAAATGTCCGTCACACTGCCCAGTTACATATTGCACAGCTCAGTCCAGCTTGTCATGTTTCTCCATTCCATGTGTGAAGTGCAGCACCAGCCCAGGTCCACTTTCGTATAGTGGCACATGTAGTTGAATGCACAAATGAGGGGCTTATATACTACAATTTCACACAGGGCAGCGCTAAACGTCAATTTGCTGTGTTGCCCTGTGTCAAAAGAAAGGGCAGGAATGTGCCATATCTATGAGATATGGTGCATTCCTGTCCTCTTACACTGTGCGGTGCACATGGCTGCCTAGTGCCAATGCAGGCACCCCAGCACCATGGTGCAAAGGTGCCTGCGTTGAAATCAGTTTGTATTTGTGCAGGAAGGGGCACCTTCCTTCACAAAAATAACCGTTACCCCTGCCCACTCTCCCCGGAAAGGCATTGGCTTTCACACATTCCCAGGTTTACATATCCTTGTAAATCTGGCAATGCATCAGAGCCCATGGGTGTTGCATTTGAAAACCAACCGCAACACCCATGGTACGCCCTCCTGACACAGAGTTAGGCAATGCAGCGACTTGCGCTGCCTTGCCTTTCTCCATATCTACAAGGCCATGAAAAGCCATGCAAAGTGGCTTTGTTTGGCCTTGTAGATATAGGTCTGCAGCCTGCTCCACTGGTGTATCACAAAAGGTGACACACCAGTGGCACCAGCTGCATGTAAATATTCCCCAAGGAGGACTGGAACAACACATCATACATGGATACTTGAACTCTACACAACCTGACCATGCAGGCTACCTTGCACCATGATGCCACTGCGTGTTACTTGGGCCCATGCACACAAATCTGCATTGTAAACCAAACAAATGCCATGGGCTTGTCAGAGGAGAAACAAATCACTTGAGAAGGGGGTTAGGTTTGGGGCATGTGAAGTTAGTATCAACACATATGAATATGCCAAGAGCCACGTCTGCATTATGTGGCATGATAATACACAGCACACAGCTGTCCTGACATGCGGGATGAGACCACACAGGTGTCTGTTGCCATGGTAGGGACCACCAGAACTCACACCATGCACTAATTCTGACTGGCAAGTGATGCACACCAGAGGGCCATGTGTGTTGAAACCAAAGATGATGTGTGGCCCTTTTGGGTCCCTGGTTGTGCAGTGCATTGTACTGGCAGAGTAGGTTGAACTGCCACTGTGCCTGAATGGGGAGACATTGCATAGCAAGGTGGGCAGAATGAATATGTGTTCTGCAAGGAAGCCTAACTAATACAAATGCACTGCCATGTCTGACAGTGTCACACTTGTATTGCAGCTGGGAAGGGATGACCGAGAAGAGCCCAATGGGATACAACATCCTACATGTGATGTGGTCCTGGGTGAAGATGTAGCATGTGCCGGGGGGATTCTGATGGGAAATTGTCTCACCATGCTACACATGCCTCAGTAGGAGAATGTGAAATAGGGATCTGTCAATTGACATGCAAAACTAGTTTGCTACCACAAAGGGCAGGAGTCAGCGATGGTTGGAGGCTGAGGTGGATGTGCCCAGTTATGTTGCAAACCTGAGTAGAAACATGTCACCAATTCCAGCACCACTACCATGTGGGGTACAACTTGACACATAGCCCTCATTAACAGCCAGCCATGTCAGTCCATTGAATATGGTCACATATTTTGTTGATATAGTAGGCACATGAGAGTCAATGTATGATCTGGGTTACATCACTGTGTGGCATTAAGTTGAATCACTGGCATAAAATGAGAAGTGGCAGATGAGGCATGTGCATTTACAAATTAGCATGCGTGAGTCATAGGATGTGTCATGCTATGCAGATACCCAATTCTGGCAACTATCAACTGTGGTGAGTGTTAGTGCTAGCAACCATCCTAGTGTGACAGGGCCAATCCTCTCAGATTTGGTACACAGTATCCACTGTCCACAAAGATGAACCCAAATGTATATACAGTCAAAGCAAATGAGTATTCACAAATATGCAATACATGGTAAGCACATGCTTTCACACATTCCTGCAGTGTAGCAAGGTTGGTCGGTGTGCAGAGTTGTGCAGGATATGTGTTACAAAATCAACTCTTGCCCACATGAATGTACATGCAAGACAGCACAACAAGGCAGAGTGCCATAGTTTACAGTTTGAAAGCCAGATGGCAGGATCATAATGAATTCATGACCAGACCAACATCACCTGCAGAGGTGCAGTGTGCTGAATACTAGCCACAGGGAATGCTGTCACCCCGGGATTAGGTGGAATGTGACTAGTAGTGGTGTCAATATGTTAAAACACAATCAGCATAGGTATCATGAAAAAGACTGCAAATCACCTTGGCAGATGTGGGCCTGACCTCTTCCTACATGTCCAGGAATGGTAGACCCAGTGACCTGTGTAACTGTGTTGCAATATGTGTCATGAGACAAAAAGTCAGCCTTGTTGCACAGTGGTTGTATGAAGTATGCAGAGATACTGTCATCTGAAAGGCAACTACAGGGCAAAGTGGACTCTATGCCTCCATGTAACAGACATCCTACGCATCAATGTTGCATTGAGAGTCAAATATTAGCAAGTCAGATGGTCATTCAGAACTCTCATGTAAACATCTAATATAGAACATCATTAACATTTCTCTATCTCATTGCAGAGAATGTACCTACACTTCCTGACCAGTTGCCTGTCTGGGATGATGATCTGACTGAGGATGATAGGCTGCCAAACCTTGACCAAGAGACCTTCCAGAAAATCTTGGCCTCCTTTGAAACACCATTTCCGGTTGCGGGAAGGACCAACAGCGTTGTGGGGTCTCCAGAGAATCCATCCATCAGCCAACAATCACCACCTGCCAGCCCACCACCCAGGCCTGGATTCCCAGTTGAATTCCAATATCATGCAGTAGGAATCCAGCACGAGATGGTAGATGTGGCGTGGGTGGAGACCATGGCTGGCAATCTAGAGGCAGTCCGTAGGTGTTTCAGTCCCAATAACGACAACTCGGCCGCTATAACAGGCTCCTACCCTCCTCTCTGTGGACTCAAACAGTCCCTGGCTGACATCGCTGGTGTCATGAGGCAGAGGCATCAACAACTGCCCTGCCAGGTGACACCAGCAAGGTTGTCACACAGCTAGGGGCCCTCTGTAACAACCTGGCGGTCCATGGAGTGGAAGCAGGACAACCGCCGCAATGTTACTGCTGTGCTGACAAACCAGCAGGTCCTTCTCAGTGCATTGCTGCCTCACTTGTTGGCACAGAGAAATGCTGCTGCAGATACGGGCTGCAAATCTTCAGCCCCTGATGTGTGTGTACCTCTGTTGCCTTTGGTACCTAAAACACCCACAGGAAGCACCACACACATCAGAGGAGGAAAATGTGGACCTCAGCTCTTTCTAATGTAAATCTGCCCAGTAGCATTTCTCTGTGAAAAAGTTTCTCCTTTGCCCAGTGCTGATGACCATACCAGTGTACTTTCCAACTGGCACTGTCCTCAATTTTCTGTCCCACCTGTTGAGCTCACCCATTTGTGGACTGTCAATGTGGCCCATGTTCCCTATTGGAAATGTGTTCATCCTCTTCCTCACTGAAACACTCCTCTCTTCCACACCCATGCAGTGTGCCCTGTGTCTGGACATCGAATGGCTCCAAAAAACTGTTGAGGTTGTTCCTGAAAGAACTGAGCCTGTGATTCTAAACACTAAGTTCAACATGTGTGTTGTATGTCTGTTGGTGTCTGGAGTAGGTACAACATATTTGATTTTGTGAGCCAAAGAAACCAACTACTCCACAAAGGGACACATGCAAATTGGTAACCAGGCAAGGAAAAGAAGGACCGGGCGCTCAACAGATATATAGGGCAGTGTAACAATTCAGCACTAGTATAGGTTGGTGCTCCAAGGGAAGAGTGGTTGACTACCAATTCAACCACGTTAATCCCCACAACAGAAGGGATACAGCAATACAAAGATTCACCCCTGAGCACTCCAATTGAGTAATGTTCTGTCCAACAGAAATTAAAAAGTCTTCTATAATTTCTTAGTTTCAATTCTTTATTCAGGTATCCAGTGTCCGATACTCAGCAGAATAACGTTTCCAAAACACAGCTTGATGTGGTAGTGCAGTCAGACAATTACAGCCAACACGTGTTTCGTCGTGTGTCATAGCACACTTGTGACTTCTTTAGGGCTGTAAACCCAAAGTACAAACAGTTACCATCAGTGTTCTAACAAAGGCAAAATGTGCCCAAACACCCGTGAGTCATGCCTACAAGGTTTCCATCACCAAAAGTAAGCATGGAAAGTGAGTCCGCACAATTCCAGCAGAACCATCAGTATTATCCAATAAAGAAAAGAGATGAATAAGGTCTTGAAAATCAGTAACACACCGAAAGTTGTGATGAGTAAAGAGTAGAAGAGCGAAGCTCAAAACCCAACACCTATGTGTAAGTGAAACCAATAATTTAGAAAAGATAATAAGATAAGGCACCAAAATCTCAGAGCCCTTAGTAATCAACAGTTCATCACCTGATTCCATTGCCAGCTCAATACACAATTCAATCCGGATAATACGCCGTAATTGTAAAAATGAAATCCTGTAATTGCAAATACAATCCGTTATCTAGTCCTCAAGTATGGCATATATACTCAAATAATATTACCAAAGTAATAAAATCACCTTGTGGCTCGCTCTCCCGAGCCTAGCAGGTAAGTATCGAGTTCTCTGCAGTCCTGAAATTAATATACCGATGTAAAATCTTCCAAATACTATAATCAGGGAAAAAAGGGGAAATAACCAACCAAGGGAACTAATATTAGAACAGGAGCTTATCTAGAACATCATTAATCATATGTAGTTGCGTGCAATATCCTGCTTCCAAACCTGAATGCTCACCTTAAATGTATAATAACGCAGCACAAAGTATGTGTCCAGATGGCGTATAAGGTTGAGTGATGAGGTAAAAGTATGAGAGATGAAGTATATACTGAGGGAGAGAAAATCACGAGTCCATGACCTATAATGCAGAAAGTAATAGCCAATTTTAAGATGCAAGTACAGTAAGTACCATAGTCACAACTCATCTCAGCCACAACCTCAATACAGTTGTAGTTGCTATGGGAACAACCCCATCATTACTTGTAACTGGAAATAACGTGGTTATTGGAAAACCAGAAAGTAGACCGCAATAATATAATATTATTAGTGCTAATAAAATCAATATAATCCTTGTGATAGCAGCAACCAGAGGTTAAGAATAGTTACACATATATCCATCCTTCACTATACATATAAGCGAAGTCAAGGTAACACAATTCACACCTAGGAGTCTGCTAGAGTGCGGTAAGTGTATGTAGTAAATTAAAATAACATCAAACTAGGAGTAAGTACAGTGAAGTAATAAACGACAAAGTCACGTTAGACCTCAATAAATAAAATAAAGTTAAAGAGTAGTGACAACTAGGCATTCGGTCTCGCCCCACAGCGAAGTCAAAATAACACAATCCACACCTCTGAGCCTGCTAGAGTGTGGTAAGTATATGTAGAAGATTATAGTACCTTAAAGCAAGGAGTAAGTCCAGTGCACTAATTAACGACAAAGCCACGTTAGACCTCATTAGATAGCGTAAAGTAAAAGATAATGGCTACTATGCACTCCGTCTAAC
Organism: Calotriton arnoldi; assembly: GCA_963921515.1. NCBI lineage: Eukaryota > Metazoa > Chordata > Amphibia > Caudata > Salamandridae > Calotriton > Calotriton arnoldi. The sequence goes on from CAWUFW010013981.1 coordinate 287,310, forward strand.
CCACACTGCTCACCGTTATAAAGAAAACCTTCTGTAAAACAGGAAACAAACCGTATGGTCCAAGCATAAAACAAGGCGGCCAATGCAATCACTAAATCGCATCTAAATCCACCGTGTAACATAGCCTCAGAGTAAAGAGTAGTACGCTCGCGTCTAGCGGACGTACCTGAAAAGGGTTCCCCCGTACCGGAATTCCCTCCGTCTGGCATACACCGTAGGCGCCATCTTTGAGTGGCATTATATGCTCACAACTCCCTTGTCACGTGACACAAATGTCACGTGTTCTACCTGAAATCGAATCCGCCATCTCAAAAGGGGCAAAGGATATATAAACAGTTAATGCCAGATACGGTAAAGAAATGAGAGTAATCCCTCCTGAAAGCAAAAAAGAGTACACAATTAGATGTGTATCAAATCGGAATTTAAGTACCAATTCATTATTATAAAAATCGCTATGTAGGCTAAATAATCCTAAATGTGTATATTATAAATCTCCCGTACCGAGCACATGATAATACATGTCACGTGTATACCACAGACCGAGTAAAAATAAGAAGTAATCTCTCATAATATCTATCAAAGTACACAAGTAGGTGTATATTGGATCAGGGTACGAATATCAGACAAACCCCCCAAAAAACGCTATACGGACTAGGTAATCATGATTAAGTATATTCAAAGTTCCCAAACCGAACACGTGATAATAATTGTCACGTGTATAAACACAGACTGGGTCAGCCATCCAAGTGTGGTAAAAATCTTAAGGTATATAAGCTAATGCATTAAAATAGGTCACAAAGTGACATGATCACAAGTCCCTTATTATAATAATAGCTGGTGCGCCAATCTCATAGTCCGCACTAAATAGCAAGAGTACAAAATCTACCAATTAAACATATTCCTATCGCGGACGGGCAATCGTCCACCTCTCTGGCCAAAATGATCCCAACAGAAAAATCAATACAATTATAGAAAGGAAGTAAAATAAGGGGGAAAAGGGAGAGGAAGGGAGGGGGAGGTAGGTAGGTAGAGGAAAGAGGAGTGGATGTGTGTAGAGCCCAAGTAAAATGTAAAAGTCAGATGTAAAGTCCCAAGTTCTCCCTAAGTGGTAACAGCATAATCATAGTTACAATTACATCGAAACCAAACATCCTCAGGGTAAATGTGTCAATAATCTCACAATTGGTCTTAGTATATAAGTCATCAGTTAGTACGAGCATCTAGCACTCGATAATGTTCAATCACTAATAAACTCAGTATTACAGTCATGTATATAAACATCACAGCAGTGACTTGATGATATTTAAAGTGGTACAGTATTACAGTCATATATGCAGTCATCACAGCTGTATCTTCTTGATACTCCAGATAGTATAAGCTATGCATAAAAGTACAATCATTGCCCAAGAAAATACTGCAGTTCAATATCTATATTCATACAGAGTTCAACTGCCTTAAGTTTCATTATCCACAGAGCTTCTCTGCGCCTCAACTGCAATTCCCTATTTCCGCCTCATGAGTCACTTTTAACATGGTCAATTCCATGGAAGCTGAATTTGTGAGTCTGTTGACTGAGGTCATTCTGCATGGTATGGGAGACAATGGGGTATCTAGTATTGCCATTTTTCAGTGCCCTAAAATGTTCAGCAATTCTCTCACGTAAACATCTTATTGTACTCCCCATGTAGATTTTATTACACGTGCAAATTATTACATAAATCACAAATTTTGTGTCACAGTTAATAAACATCCGTATTGTATGGTCTCCAGTATTGTTAAAATTAAAATGGGTCACCCTGTCAACAGTCCATCTACATGTACTACAGCGACCACACTTGTGGAAGCCTCTCATATGATCACTTGGCCTGTTACTCCGATGTGGAGGTCGGGGGTAACTAGGACTAACGATATTAGCAAGTGTTAGTCCTCTCCTGAAGGTCAAGCTTGTGATACCGTAAGGTATGGTAGAAGACACTTATCTGACCTTAGTATGCACCAATGTTTCTTAAGTGCCCTGTATAACTTATAGGTCTCAATGTTGAAGTTAGTCACCAGTCTGATTTTGTTAGTCACTTCCGATTGATTCTTTTTAGCAGTCGACTTCAGTGAATTCTTTCTTTGCAGTTTATGTGCCTTATTGGCAGCATTCTCAACAACGCTATGATCATAGCCCCTCAATCCAAATCTAGTCTTTATGTCATTTATGGTCTCATCAAATTCTACTTGGTCCGAGTAGTTCCTACGTGCCCTGCCCATTTCCCCATAGGGGATAGAGTTAATTTGACATTTGGGGTGACAGCTCTCAGCATGGAGTAAAGCGTTTCAACTCGTACTCTTACGATGCATTTTACTACAGACCTTGTCCCCAACAATGTATAATTCAACATCTAGAAAGACAATTCGTTGCATGTCATAGTGTGTTATAAATTTCAGATTGTAATCAATTTCATTAAGATATATAAAGAACTCCTCCAGTTCACCAACAGTACCTGTCCATAGTAGTAGGCAATCATCGCTATATCTTACCCAATAATAAATGTTGTCAATCCAACGTCCACCTCTAGGGCCCCAGATCCGCTCCGCCTCGAACCAACCCATGATTAGATTGGCAAAAGACAGAGCGAATCTGGAACCCATAGCAGTCCCAAGTATCTGCCTGTACCATTTGTTATCAAAGAGGAAAAGGTTATTTCCAAGTACCAATTTCGTCATGTCAAGTAACATCTCAGTGTGTTCAAAATATTCAACCGGTCGTTTATTTAAAAATGGCATTAAAGCCATGATTCCCAGGTGATGCTGTATGTTTGTGTAGAGGGAAATTACATCCAAAGTCACAAGTATCATCCCTGGTTCCCAGGTAACGTCATTCATCAAGTTCAAAATGTGTTTTGTATCCTGTATATGAGATGGTAAATTTGTCACATGTGGTCTCAAAAATGTATTTATGAATTGTGACAGCTTTTCTGTAGGACCCCCTATTCCCGATACTATCGGTCTACCTGGTGGTCTAGTAGGGTTCTTGTGGATCTTAGGTAAGGCATATAAGCAGGGGAACCTAGGGTGATCGACCAACAAATAGAGGTATTCATCATAATTAATCAATCCTCTATCAAACCACGTCTTAAGTTCTTTATTTATCTTCCCCTTCAATCCTTGAATTGGATTACTGTCTAATCTTTCATAGTACTGTCGATCATTTAATTGAGATAGAACCTCATCATTGTAATCAGTTTTGTTCATCAACACAATGTTCCCACCTTTGTCTGCTACCCGTATTATCAGGTTTTCATTGTCCCTTAACATCTTCAGTGCCTGTATCTCTATAATAGTTAGATTGTCCTGTCCCGGATACATACCCCGGTCTTTTTGCTTGTGATAATCTTATCAATTTCATGGTTCATGGCTTTAAAGAAAACATCAATGTTGTTCCCAGATGTCAACTGGGAGTCCATTTAGATTTATTTTTCAGGCCACTCTCCGTGCTCAAATCTGTACTTAATTCTAAATCTTCTAGGAGTTTAGTCATAGTCATTTAAGGTGAGCATTCAGGTTTGGAAGCAGGATATTGCACGCAACTACATGTTATGTTATGTTATGTTAAAAATTCTTATAGAGCGCACGTACACCAGTTGGTTTCTTGGCGCTAACTTAAGGAACTGTTGAGGCCTCCTGAATTCAATTGTCTGAACTAGTTGTACGCTTGGGTGAATAGCCAAGTCTTAAGAAGTCTACGGAACCTTGTGAATTCAGTACAAGTTCTTATGTCCAAAGGAAGGGTGTTCCAGAAACTGGGAGCTAATACTGCAAACCTGCAGCCTCCCATTCATTTCCGTTTATAGGGAGGAATGACTAAAAGGTTCTTGTGTGCAGAGCGTAGACAACGTGCAGGTACGTATTTCTGAACGAGTCTAGATATAAATTTTGGGCTAGCACCATACAGAGTTTTAAAGATAAGGCAACCAACCTTAAACGCACATCTTTGTGGTATGGGAAGCCAATGTAGTTCTTTCATGGTGGGAGTGATGTGTTCCCATCTTGGTTGTTGGGATATTAATCTGGCAGCCTGGTTTTGTACCATTTGCAGTCTCTTGATGAGATAAAGTGGTATGCCAAAATATAAAGAATTGGCATAGTCCAAATGTGATATCACCATGGCTAGGACCACCTGAGTTAAGGCTTCCCGTGTAAGCAATCTCCTAATCTTTCTTATTTTCCTCAATTGAAAAAAACAGGTGGAAATTACTGCTCCTATCTGAGCTTTCATGGTAAGATCACTATCAATAATCACTCCTAGACTTTTGGCTGAGACAGAAGTATTGGGTGGGGAACCCAGTTCACTCGGCCAAAACAGTGCATTCCATGGGTTCTCCCAACAGAATCACTTCTGTTTTGTCCGGATTTAATTTTAGCTGGTTATTGTTCATCCAGTCGCGAATGTGCAACATTGTTGCATGGAATTTGGATATCGACTCAGGTGAGTTATAGATAGAGAACACCAGTTGCATATCATCTGCGTAGTTTTACGTGCATACTTTCCTGTTTCTAAGGGAATGAAGTAAGGGAAGGAGATAGAGATTGAATAAGTGGGGAGACAGCGAGGAGCCCTGTGGCACTCCACATGTCGTTGCCATTTTAGGTGCAGAAAACTGGGAGAGACGCACTGACTGAGTGCGTTCCTCAAGAAATGACTCAATCCAGTTAGATGCCCTCCCCTTGATGCCGGCAGTCCTGACACATATGATTAATGATGTTCTGATAAGCTCCCGTTCTAATATTTGTTCCCTTGGTTGGGTATTTCCCCTTTTTTCCCTGATTATAGTATTTGGAAGATTTTGCATCGGTATATTAATTTCAGGACTACAGAGAACTCAATACTTACCTGCTAGGCTCGGGAGAGCGAGCTACAAGGTGATTTTATTACTTTGGTATTATTATTTGAGTATGTATGCCATACTTGAGGACTAGATAACGGATTGTATTTGCAATTACAGGATTTCATTTTTATAATTACGGGGTATTATCCGGATTGAATTGTGTATTGAGCTGGCAACGGAATCAGGTGATGAACTGTTGATTACTAAGGGCTCTGAGATTTTGGTGCCTTATCTTATTATCTTTTCTAAATTATTGGTTTCACTTACACATAGGCGTTGGGTTTTGAGCTTCGCTCTTCTACTCTTTACTCATCACAACTTTCGGTGTGTTACTGATTTTCAAGACCTTACTCGTCTCTTTTCTTTATTGGATAATACTGATGGTTCTGCTGGAACTGTGCGGACTCACTTTCCATGCTTACTTTGGGTGATGGAAACCTTGTAGGCATGACTCACGGGTGTTTGGGCACATTTTGCCTATGTTAGAACAGTGATGGTAACTGCTTGTACTTTGGGTTTACAGCCCTGAAGAAGTGACAAGTGTGCTATGACACACGACGAAACACGTGTTGGCTGTAAATGTCTGACTGTACTACCACATCAAGCTGTGTTTTGGAAATGTTATTTTGCTGAGTATCGGACACTGGATACCTGAATAAAGAACTAGAACTAAGAAATTATACAAGACTTTTTTCATTTCTGTTTACCTATGGTAAAACTATATACAGTATGAAATATACAAAAAATAACTTGGAAGGGACAGAACGTTAGAGGGAGGGCTTAAATGTGCTCAGGAATATTGTCCACAGATTGCTGAAGTGTGTTTTCACCATCTGCAACAGTGTTGCCACCTGAAGTTCAAGCCCTGCCAGCCTCAATTTTATGTCTGCATGGTCCTTCAGGGCTTGCCTCTCAAAGTCCGTAGGCTGAGCAAGAGTAGGGGTCACCGCCTGGGGTGTCACTGCTGGTGGTGCTGTGGAGGGTCCTGCTACTGCACCAGGATCAGACGCATGTGAGAGGGCCACTTCAGGCCTAGTGCTTGTCCTGTCCTGTGCTGTCTGGACCCGAGGTGGTGACTTCCATGCCCCTGCTGCTCTTGCCTTTTTGTACTGCCGCCCCATTCTCTGGAGGCCTTTGGCTACGTGCCTGATATGGCTGTACTTCTCCTTTCTGATGCAGTACCGGCATTCCTGCTCAGGGGTCATGTTGTCCATTGGGAAGGAAGGGCATATGTATCAGACCAAGCTGAAATCGTCCAGATTTCCATCAATTAATTGCATGAATTACAATTAGATGCACAAATGGCTTGTCCAGCCAAAAATGAGGCATCTATGGAATAAATCATGACCAAACGTCACAAAAAGCATGTACTGCTCCTAAAGTTACAATACAAAAGTACTCAGGTCTTGGCCTTGCAGTTACATGAAATGTCAGTGTCTGGCCTAATAACCGTTGGCCCATGTGCATATTAAGACAGATTCTGCACACTTATGTTGGGTAGACATGGATTGGTACTCATGGTCCATCTAGGTACTCCCTGGGGATAGTAATAAAGCATGCAAGATGGTAAAATCAATTAGTAATGTGTAAGCATATGCACGTATTGTGACTCAGCAATGCTTCACTGTTATGGTAGATACACAAGGCCACACGCATTGCAGCATAGATTGACACTGTGCCAGGCAGTTAAGCCATAGAGGGGTATATTCACAAGAACATGCGCTAAACATCTCCAAAAAAGCTTAACACAACTTTACACATCGCAGTCTATCGCGGGAAAATAACCCTGTGTTAACGTGGAATTCACAACACGGCGGTACCATGCGATAGATTCCCGAAAACGCGGCCAATGTCCGCGAAACAACCACCGCAACGGAGATAAAAACACAAACCCCAACGCAAAAAAACGTGCGATGAGCCCATTCGCGATGAGGAAAGAGGCGATAAGCAGCGCCAGGCCCGCGATACACACACGGCAGGTGGGAATAAGCTCAACAAAAGCAGGAAAAAGAAAGACAAACCAAACAGAAAACAACAGCGAAGCACAATGGAGGCAGTCGGAGCTAGTACACAACCCCACAAGCACCATTGGCAACAAAACATTGTACATGGCAGTCCATCGTGGACAAGGTGAATGCAGCCGGAGTGCGGAGGAGGACAATGGAAGACAACCAGAACAGCAGGAATGATGCGAAACGCTAAAACAAGCAGAAACACGGCAACAACCAGAAGGCAGCAATGCACACCGGAGGTGGGAGTCCAGCGCCACACCAGGAGCTGGATGACATGGAGGAAATGGTGTCAACCACATCAGTCTGGAGATGGTGGCAGGAGTCGGTCACCGGAAACTGCTCAAAATCAACAGACACAACAGCAACAGGGAGAGGAACGACCAGGGAATGGGGGGATGGGTGGAGATGGGCACAATGGCACACATGCACAATTAAGCACAGCACAACTGCAGACAAACCATGCCCACGAGTAAGAACACCAACCAAGAGCAAAAGTCACACAAGTAGGCAATACCACACCACTGAACAAGCACAGAAGTGAAAACCACACTGCCTGAAAGGGAGAAGGGTGAGCCAAATCAGAGCTGAAGGGCCAACTCACACACAATGCAGCACACACACATAGGAAGCAGAGTACCCCAACATCGGACACAATGTGGTACAAACAGCAACATTTGCACAACCGAACACAGGACACAAGTGCACCCTCTTGTGGCCGGTAAATGGCCATACGCATCTGGCAATGCACGAAACAGGGACATGATAATGCACAAGTACAAACCCACAGCCCTGATGGGGTAACAATGCATGTATGGCAGGGACCCAGATAGGCCGTGACACACACATTGGCATACAAATGAACACTCATCACAGTTGGAGACAAGTAAAGGTGCGGAAACTTCGTCAACAATTGCGTGTCTGTTCGGCCAAGAGAAGTGCCACAACATGCAGACCAATGCAGCAGCATGTCTGAATGAGGAACGTTGGAAAGCGCCCATGTCCACCCCGGGGGAGTCCATCCCCCACACAAGTGAGTGCCAACCCGCGTTGGTTGTCCGCGCATGTATCCGGAGTCCAGGCCAATGCAGCCATGTCCACTGTCGTCTTGGGACATGTGACCAGATCCCCAACATGCAACCAGGCGTCGGGACACATGCAATGGGTCACATTCAGTTGTGACTGCAGGTACGTTGTCACTCGTCCATGAACGCGAGTGCAGCAGCGTAGGCCAACATTTCTAATATGAGCTCGTTGTCGACTACATCTAACATGTCCGCGACGTAACCCATCAGCTGTCCCGGACAGATGTGCTGACTCCAACCCCTGGCCCCAATTGGCACCAAAGCCCAATAGGGGAGCGGCTCAATGTGGTCACCGCACACGACGAGTCGTGCAATCTCCCAGGTCCAGTTGCCAGCATGCATGCCAATCATCCAGGCATGCCATAAACGGGCATCACGGTGACACTCCTGGTCGTGGGCCAACAGGGGGCGCACACACACGTCGAAATCCAGTTCAGCTACCGTTACGTTGGAGAGGCAGACATCCATGGTCCACTCGAATATGCACGAGCGACAATGCAACACAGGCTGAACGCAGGTGACGTTGGCAAGGCGGAAGCTTAGCCGGTAACTGATCCGCAGCACTGCCAATGGCAGTGCCCCCAGTACATGCAGCAGACGTGCACGGTACCGGTCCACATGACTGGGGTTGTGCATGTGTCCGAGATGGTCTGCCATTGCGTCAGTGGCTCTGCCTGAAGTGACACTGTGCTGACCTGCGCCAGTCCTGTGGATGAAATGCCACAGCTCGGATCAATGAGTATTGTCTGTGTGCAATGGGTGCAGGCCTGGGATGGGGTGGGAGTACGTGTGAAGGCCATTTCAAGCACGCTAACTACGACCAAGGACTTCTGTGTGTGGGATGTGTACACGTTGGTCTCACGTCGGGCAGTGCGTAGTGTGGGAGTCGTCAGCAAATGCTATTGTATCTGTCAGGGGGTGCCGGGCACATGCAAGTCCTAGCTCGGAGCTGCAGATGTGCTTCCGCCTGATAGTCCAGACAAAGGACCTTTCATCCCTACAGTCAGTTTACCATCTGCTTGCATACAGGAGATGTGCAGAGGCCTGTCGTGGGTGGGGTGGGATGTCTGCGACCCAGGGAATCAAGGATGATATGCCGAGCGCGTGGCACATGAGCGGCCTCACTGTGTGTTACGTTGCCTCACAGCTGCTCCTCCGTCCCACGAGCCCTCACACTTGTGTGCGCTGCTCGGTTGCATCACGTGCACTCCTATGGCACACCATTGTCATGCCTGTCTGCGCATGTCCAGCGGCATGCCAACAACACTGTGATGCTGGCCGTTGAGGGTGTGCGGCCACGTGAGTGTAGGCCAATGGTCAGGACAGGGCGGACACAGGTGTACAGTCCATGGCTGGCTGTGATCGCGCTGCGATTGAGGCTAGGCATCTGACTCATGCAGCCGCAGGACTGATATACACAACACTTGGCATGTATGAGCCAAGACCCCGAGCGGTCTTGCGCTCCTACATTTCCCAGTACATGCGGGCCCGCACTCCGGGTGATGCTACATTGCAACATCGACTACTGTGGCCCTGGTGGCGACAACACTCCAACACAGAGACACGCTTACCGCACTTCCCGCTCAAGGCCAGACCAGAGCCACGCCCTGATCCCCCTGCCGCATCAGCACACCCCGGCGCTGACCTGACGTACGCCGGACCAGCACACGCCGCTTGTGCATGCAGGGGGGGCGGACGAAGCTACATGTCCAAGGTCTTAGCCACTGCTGAGGTGACATGGTATCGTCCGCTGAAGGCAGCACACTGTGATGTTGCAGGGTTCGGGCCCATCATGCTGACATAATGACCACACAGACACACTTGCTTAGATGGCGTGAATGGCTATGGGCACGTGCACCCGGCCACTTTTATTAGCAGGCTCACATGTCGAGTGACACCTGTGTTGGATGTGTGTGGGGTGTGTGTACACCAGCCGTCATGGAGTGCCTGGTGCAGTCAAAAAACAACAACAGTGTACATCTTAAAGGACACAACCATTCAACCATAAAGGCTCCATGACTTGAGCTGCACAGAGTTAGTGGCCCCGGATGCACAGCGTCCTGCACGGGCCTACCGCCACGGGCCGCTGACTTGCGGTGCACTGGGGCAGGGTCACGAGAGCAGAGCAGGTTCTCGTAGATGTCAAAGGGGGTTGTCGCGGAGTGTCTCGGTGGACAGTGGAAGGTGTACCCCCAGGGCATGATGCAGAGGGCAGAACCACGCAGAAACAGTCACTATGGTGGAGATGAATGGAACAGACACATGTCGAACACCAAGTCCGTCCCAGCCAGATGATGATGCAGACAACCCCCAGGCCATGGACTCAGACGCCAGCAAAGTTCAACCAGAGAGTGCCCATGACTCATTGCACACAGAGTTAGTGGCACCGGTGCTGATAGGGCATGCGGCCTGCGATGAGGCGTGTCCAATGGTGTGAACTCCTCCATAAGTTACCCAAGACACAGTTCCACATGTGGGACCTACTGGACCGCAGTGTAGGCCTGAGGCAGTGGTCAGCAGGGGCCCTCATCCAAGTGTCGCCGGCTTACGTTGGATGGTCCCACCGGCCTGCGTAGTTCAGGTTCGGTGGCACCATGGGACGCGGACTTGTGGTGAACAGGGTTAGTGGCACCAGGTCAGTTGTTGCTAGTGTTCGGTCACCTCCGTGACGAGGATCCGGCTTTCATCTGGACTGAACCGCATCTTCCTCTTACTCCTCTCCGTGCGTTCACTGGTATGGACTCTGCCATTCATGAATCACGACTAAGTGCTGGATGTGGGACCTACTGGACCGCAGTGTAGGCCGGGGGCAGCGGTCAGCACGGGCCCACAGACACGTGTCGTGTGCTTGCGATGCAGAGTTTGGGACACTGATCGAAGGGAGTTCAGTGATATAAACGTGGCAATTAACATTTGGTCACTGCCATTCTAAACTCAGGACACAGTTCCACATGTGGGACCTACTGGACCGCAGTGTAGGCCTGAGCCCTCATCCAAGTGTCGCCGGCTTGCGTTGAACAGAGTTAGTGGCACCACGTGTCGCCGGCTTGCGTTGAACAGGGTTAGTGGCACCACATGTCGCCGGCTTGCGCTGAACAGGGTTAGTGGCACCACGTGTCGCCGGCTTGCGTTGAACAGGGTTAGTGGCACCACGTGTCGTGTGCTTGCGATGCAGACTTTGGCTTCACTGATCGGAGGGAGTATAGTGATGTGGACGCTGCCACAGACTTTTGGTCACTGCCATTCAAAACTCACGACTCAGTACAACATGTGCCAACAACTGGGCCGAAGAGTACGCCGGTGGGGTATGTAAACGAAAAAGGAGTACTGTGGGCCAGCGTCGTGGAGGCCAGCGATGGTCTGCGGAGGCTGCAAAGGTCACAGGACTGGGGCTTGGAGCTTGCACCGGCACGTGGTGGGCCCTCTTTGACACACGCCAGTGTCGGCAGGTGAGCAAAGCCTCCTTGGTGCGCTGGGGCAGGCAAGACGGGTCTGGGGACCAGCGGCCTGGGGTGAAGCAGGCGCACAGGGTTGCAGGCCCCGCCGCTCACGGCGTCGGCCTCGTGGCGGGCTGAGAGGCGCTGCCCTGGCAGACACGTTGGCCATTCCGAAAGAGAACCACGCCCAGTGCGACTGTGTTTTTATTCACACCCCTACGCAGGCCTGGCGTACGCAGGGCCAACCCACTCCGCCCGTGCCTACAGGGGGGGACGTAACGAGCGACATTTCCGCGTTCTGCCCCACAGCCTGTGGTGACATGGTAGCGTCCACTGGCCACTACACTCCATGCACCAGCAGTTAATGTCCACATTGCCATTTCCGTGGTTTGCACACTGAAGTCTGTCCGGCACATCCACGCCACACTTGGCATTGGGTAGGTTCTCATTCATTAGTCACTTGCTGCTCTCGCACATGCCTGCTCCAAGCCTCTCCTCACATTCTGCTATTGTGTGGCTGTGGTGCCATGTCATGGCTGGGTTGTGTGCATGGCAAGCCCAGGTTCCCAATGGAGTCCTGTTGTCGTGTCTGGTCGGTTGGCATGTTGTGTGGCATGTTGCATGTAGTTTTGCTGCGTGCCCATTGCCAGTGTCGTGAGTTGCATGACTGTGGAGTGGAGGTGTGTGGTGTGTTCATTTGGTACTTACCAACAAGCAATGCATTTCCATAGGTGCCATCCTGGAAGCGCTGGTTGATGATGGACTGTCGGAAGATGTATGAATCATGCACACTGCCTGGGTAGTTGGCCACAACATTGTTGAGGAGTCCCCGGTGGTCCACTATTGCCTGCACATTGATGGAATGCGTGTGCTTTCTGTTGAGGTAGTTGTGTGCAGTGTCAGCAGGGGGCACGAGGAGTACATGTGTGCAGTCGATTGCCCCCAACACGTGAGGGAATCTAGCTATGGCATAGAAGCCTTGTTTGGTCTCCAGCTGCTCCTGCGCAATGTGGGTGAAGTGGAGGTGCTGGGGGACCAGGCTGATGATGGCATCCAGGACAGGTGTGATGAACTTGGATAGGGCTGGCTGGGAGACTCCTCCGACTCTGGCAGTTGTGGGTTGGAAGGTACCAGAGGCCAACATGTGCAGCACAGCCAGCAGCTTTGTCTGCGGAGGGATGTTGGTTGGCCGCTGTGTTGGTACCGTCAGCCTCTGGGCGATGTGGGTCAGGATACGGAGGATGGTTGTCCTTTTGGGCCTGTAGTGGGCAATGGCCTCCTCTGGCGTTAGGTCTGTGCGGCTGGTGCGTTTACGGTGGGTCCGCTGTCTTTGTCTACGCTGCCTCTGTGGTGGTCCGGGGGGGGCAGGGCGGGTCCTGGGGGTGGTGGCGGGCCTGGGGGTGGTGGCGGTGGGTTTTGTGGCCCTTATGGGTCTCCGAGCTGCATGATCATTGTCTTCATGGCATCTGTGGGTCTTCAGATGTGGCTCTGGGCTGGGCTCCCTTTCATACTGCAGGTAGTCGTCCTGCTTAACACCAGAAAAAGGCAGGTGTTAAATCCCTGCTGCTACCGCGGCTTATCGCCTGTTTTTGGTTCGCATCGCAGATCGGGCAGTTCGTTGTGAAAGTGGTGTAGTGGTATTTTCGTGAGTTTTTGCACGGGAACGCCTACTCTGCATCTCATTAGGGTTAGTTGGTGGTGTCACCCGTGGAGATACATTTTGCGGCAGTTATCGCGGGAATACTGGCGATGTCTGCAGTTTGCACCCGCTTGTGAATGGGGCGATAAATCTATCTCCTCTTTTGATGCGCTAAAGTGCTGATAATTCGGCGATAAGTCCTTGTGAATATGCCCCAGAAAGAGTGTGCCTAGTTACCTCCAATTTAACAGACCTGTTGGACACTTCTCAATGGATGACACATGGACATACCTGGAGCACTGTAACCTAGACAATGTAATGGAAGCCTACCAATGGCATGTGGCCCTTCACATATCAATGAGTGTGTCCATAAATCTCCTTTAAGAATGGTTGCCTAGATGCACATCAACTCATACTTAATCCAGGTGATGATTATGTGCATTCATGCCCTTGATCTCATATGTATGAGTATATTGTGCTGTATCTTGCAGGTAATTGGCAAAAATGGTTCAATGGTGACATTCCATGGGGAGACAGTATGGGTATGGGTAACGGCAGCGGTAGGTGGATTGTGAAATGGCCTGTATGCTGATAACACAGTGCATGCATGCCTGTGGTACTTAACACATTGGCCTTATTTCTCACAAAACTATGCAAAGATATGGACACGTGTCTATTACAGGGCATTTGATATATGGGGCAGGAGTCAGACAGGTAACAGCGTTAGCATATGTGAACTGGTGACATGTCCCACATCCACTCATACCTATTCAGTCTGCAGTGTTGTAGGATTCATCACTGCCTATGTGGACCTGCCACACAAAAAGTATCATAGATTCCCATATGTACGCCGACAGTAGCAATGTGCAGCAGACAGGCAGATAGAAGGTCATCCCCCCAACTCCATATTCACATTGAGTTTGATCATATTTTCCTTTGTACTACCATGCCATATTGGCAATATCACCTCTGGCACCCCATCTCACATGTCACTGATATGCAGTAATCTGAGGGATGCACTGGTACCCATGATGTGGGATGACAGTTGGCACATATCATGATCAATGTGGGCTAAGGGGGTGAACCCAAGTATGCCATTGGAATGGACAATGGACTTATGCACTCACTTCAACAAATGGGGATATGTAACTTGCCCACTGGTTATGCTATCACGAATGAAACATGTTAACTATGCCACCTTACAAATACATATGCAGCATCTATACTAGGAGGGAATTATGTTTTGGTATGCCGAGCCTGCTCTCATGGTACATCAAGTCCATTGAAGTCCAAACTTTGGGTAAATGCTGTGCTACTGGTACATGTATGGATCACAAAACAATTTACTGTTTGAGTGGCATGAATGTCTGACATGTCTTCAATCACTTAGACTGTATCAATATAGGTAGGGCGAAGGATGGTAATCTGCAGGCATGTGCATATTATGATGCGAGCACACAATACGAGGGCACATATTTTGGTAAAATGTCCACTATGCACATGTCAACAATCAATGTGATGTTTACATTTGGAAGTATGGTTTGGGATATGTGTTACACCCCAACCACAGCTGTGTCCTGCTCAAATTTGGACCGTACTGTGTCAGGGAAATCACAGCCTTTCCCATGCAACATTTGTGTCACATATTTCGGCTAACGTGTTGGCACTTTCCACCCTTAGTATGGATGCGAGACATTAGAGCTAATGACCATCAGTTGGTTCTGGGGTAGGTGGTGGTACATGTGCCATAAGCATCAACACCATAGCTGCCACATCAGTTGCACATCATGTGGGCCTGCATTCATTGGAAATGATTCCACATAGCAATTTGGCCCGGTCAATTTAGGTGACACTTACTAGTAGCAATGGGATCTCGGAAGGTTGCCACCACACCACAGGTGTATGGGTCTGGTCCACCTATGTGACAAAAACATGGTACATTGCTCTGTGAATGCTGAACATGTACACTGTGTACATATGAAGCACAGTATATTAATGTCACAAATGCTTGGTATTGTCTGTACGTTGAGCTTGTAGCATGAGGCACAGTTGGAATGCCCTCCTGATGGACATAAGTATGCCATGTTGCAGTGTATTCAGGAGATGAAATGAATGAAATGAAAATGGCACTTATATAGCGCATGGCTACCCGGGGGCCTCCCAGCGCTTGGCTAGACCAGTAACCATTAGCAGAAACACTCAAGGGAATAGCAGAGTTTTTAGTTGCCTTCGAAAGGCAAGGTGGCTGGGTTCCCTGCGTAAATGAAGTGGTAGAGCGTTCCAAAGTTTGGCCGCATTGAGTGAGAAAAGGCGGCCGCCACTTCTCGCCCTCTTGATCCTTGGGACCTCCACCAAATGGAGTTCATCCGAACGCAATTCCCTGGTGGCCTTATAGCGGCGAAACATTGTCGAGATTAAGGTAGACCCGTTCCCTTGCAGAGAATTGTGGACAATACAGAGGGCCTTAAAGCTGATTCTTTCCTTCACTGGGAGCCAGTGAAGGGCACATAGGGCCGGTTTCGCAGAGAGGCGATTTGATATTCCAAATAATAGTCTGGCCGCGCAGTTTTGGACCGTTTGCAGTTTCATGATTACTGCCAGTGGGGCCCCTAAGTAGAGTGCATTTCCGTAGTCTATCCTTGACAATATCAAGGATTGGACTAATATTTTTTTGGCTTGGGGAGGGAGAAGAGGAAGCACTTTGCGGGCCATTCTAAGCAATCCATAACAAGTTGCCACCGTCTTCCTGGCTTGCACCTTAAAAGTCAAATTCTGGTCTAGCCAGATACCCAGGCTCTTTATCTCGCTCTTGGGAGTTGGGACTGGTCCCATACATGCTGGCCACATGGTACTCAATGAGACATTGGAAGGATTACCCAAGATCATAATCTCTGTCTTGTTTCCATTGAGTTTAAGGTGGGAAGCCCCCATCCACTTAGAGACTTCCTCCAGGCATGAGTGGAGGTCTTGGGATAGCTGCTTGGCTTGATTAAGCGCAACGACCAACTGGGTGTCGTCGGCGTAAGTCACCATATGGATTCCAAAGGGGGCTACAATAGCCACCAGTGGGGCCATATACACATTAAAAAGGGTCGGGCTCAGAGAGGATCCCTGAGGTACTCCACAGCAGCGCAGAGGCATCGATTTAGAAGTCATCTCACCTTCAAATATCTGGAAGGATCTATCTTCCAGGAAGGAGCGCAGCCACTGCAGTGCAGTGTCAGTGACTCCCGACTTCCTAAGGCGGTGAATCAAAATACGGTGATTCACCGTGTCGAATGCTGCGCTCAGATCGAGGAGTATGATGACGGATGCCCCTCCTGAGTCCAGAATCTTTCTACTTTCTTCAACTACTGCTAACAAGGCAGTTTCCGTGCCCTGTCGAGGTCGAAATCCCATTTGGGAAGGGTGGAGCAGATTGTTGGATTCGATAAAATTGGAGAGGGTAAAATTGACATACTTTTCAGCGAGCTTGGCCATCCCGGGAAGCAAGGAAATAGGGCGGTAGTTACCCAAGTCCCCTGGATCCAGGTTGGGTTTCTTCAAAAGTGTCTTTACCATAGCTCTTTTCCAATTACAGGGAACTATTCCTGTACTTAATGATGCATTAATTACATCTGTAATAACAGGGGCAATTATCGGAGCAACCCTTACCAAAACGTTCATAGGTGCAGGATCCTTAGGAGA
This sequence comes from Calotriton arnoldi, assembly GCA_963921515.1. Classification (NCBI taxonomy): domain Eukaryota; kingdom Metazoa; phylum Chordata; class Amphibia; order Caudata; family Salamandridae; genus Calotriton; species Calotriton arnoldi. The sequence continues at coordinate 304,041 of CAWUFW010013981.1, forward strand.
CCCACTTTTCACCGAGGAAAGCAGAGTCAGAAGAGTTTCCTGGGTGATTAGTGGAAAGGTTTCCAGCAATGGTCTGGTTGACAGGACACCTTGATCTGAATCCTCACCTAGTAGGTCATATTTATCATCAATTTGAGGCAGGCATTTAAGAATGTTCTCTATTTAAGTAGTAAAAAAATCCGCTTGTTTGTTACAACGTTGTCCGGAAATATCAGGGGCCACAGACGGGGCAGGAGTTTTGAGGAGCTTCTTTATAATAATAAAGGTTTCTCTAGGGGAATTTCCAGCCGACAGAATTTTTCCCTCAAAGTAGGAGGTCTGAGCCTGTTTAATACCTGCTTTGTAAGTATGAATGGCTCTCCGATATTCCAGTGTTTTGCTTGGTGAATAATCTTTCCTCCAACTTCTTTCCAGAACCTTGCATCGCTGTTTAAGAATGCGTAATTTGGGGGAGTACCAGGGGGATTTATGCGAACCCTCTGTCTTTTTCATCAAAATTTTACGGAGGACTGCATTCAGCGAGTTATCTATCCAATTGCAGAAGTCGTCATTGGCTACACCTGGGCTGGAATTCGGCTTGGGTCTGGTATTTTCCAGTTCATGAGCCCAGCTGTCCATGGAAAGCTTGGACCAGGGCCGTTTCATAATTAATGAAGGTTGTGCACAGGGAACGATGACCCGAGGGCTCCAGGATAGGGGAATAAGAAAATGATCAGACCATGGGACAGGGATAGGGGCATCCCCTTTTAGGTTCTCCAAATTCGAGAACACGGAATCCAGACAGTGCCCTTTAACATGGGTGGCTTGTGTGACCTTTTGCGATAGCTGCAGAGCCGTAAGATCCCGCGCAAGTTCTAGCGCAGTCACTGCCTCCAAATCATCAAAAAGTAAATTAAAATCTCCAAGGAGAGTAAAATTAGCTGCCGTACTGGCAGAATTGATAACTGTTTCAAGCAGGGTTTTACAAAAGGTGCCCATCGCACTAGGGGGCCGATAAATCAGAATGCCTGTAAATGAGAGAAGTGGGGTAAATTCTAATGAAAAGTGAACATTCTCACAATCCAGAAGTGGGCTTCCCAGCATGCGGCATGTGAGATGATCTTTATAAACAATAGCTATCCCACCACCCTTGCCTGTTGACCTGTCCACTCTCTGTATCTGGTACCCCTGGGGAGCGCTTGGACAATGTCAGGTTCCGAGCTGGGATTCAGCCATGTTTCTGATAAAAACAGGACCTCTGGATCATAATCCTTTAAAAGTATAGAGATCTCTGTAGTATGCTTGGGCAAGGAGCGACAGTTTAATAAGAGAAGTTTAAAGGCCCTAGTAGATACAGGGGGCTTAGTGGTCCTAATTATCTGAGAGGAAAGGGTAAACGAGCAATGGGAACACTTTTTCATGGATTTTCCACAAGCAATCTGATGATAGCAAGTAGTTCCTAATCCACTATTTAACTGGTGGAGCTGAGAGCTCGAATAACGATAGTTCCGTGGGGAGAAAGGTCCAGGGGTCCTAGTCCCTGGGCCCGTTCGTGCGCGGACGGGCGCAGACGGGCTTGCCTTAGGCGCGCCTTAGGCGCACCAGCGGCGCACCCGCTGCGCGCGTCCGCTGCGCGGTCGCGTCATCGGGCGCATTTATACCACGCTTCCGGCGTCAGGAGCAGCAACTAGACCGCTGCCCTGAAGCGGAAGTGGTCACGGCCCCTCCTACCCCTCGAGCCTTAACACAGCTCTTCCCAGCACAATTGAGACTCAAATAAAAACAGAGCAAGTAAGTGCAGATTCAGTAGCAGCAGTTATGATTTAAAAAATAGTCAGCAGAGTTAATTTTTAAAAAAAGCGGGTCAACCCGGCAGAGTCACTCTCCTCACCTGAGTGTTCTGCCCGAGTCACCGGTCAGCCTGAGCGCGGTCGCGTCATCGGGCGCATTGATACCACACTTCCGGCGTCAGGAGCAGCAACTAGACCGCTGCCCTGAAGCGGAAGTGGTCACGGCCCCTCCTACCCCTTGAGCACATCACACAAGAGGCACACAAAGTGCAGACAAGGTACAAGACCAGCCTAGATTGCGACATGGTGCAAGGTTACCAGACTTTGATGGCTATGTGAACAGTCCAGTCTGAGGTACCACACTCTGCATAGTATGACACTGCTGGGACCTTCTGAAGTCAATACGTGTTCTTTTCAATGCTACACACATTTGACAGTACTCATGCTTGTTTGTCTTCTTCACTTAGCTCCTTACATGTGATCAGTGCACTGAAAATGAACAATGATCAATCAAGGCCAATACAGGCTCATAAATGAATGATTACCATTATTTGTCACATAGACATATGTCCGACCATTGCTTGGGGACCAAGCACCCTATCCAACCTGTGGCCTGATGAATAGTGAGTGTGCTCCCCTGCAACATACATGGCGGATGGCCACACAGTTCTAAGTCAGTAATGACCTACCAGACTGTGTGACAATACTCCATGCACAGTGCCAGATGGGTAACACATCACCTATGGGCCTCCCCTGCACTGCATGGTAGGTTTTGGTTAATTTGATGCCCCTGCAAACAGCCCCCTGTGGCATGCTCATTGTATGTAATGGAGTTAGCTCATATCATGCCATAGTAACCTATATACATCTCAAGGCTTTTTGGAAATAAATCTGCTCAAGGGCCCTTATTTACAAGAGGCCTGCACTGCTGGAGTGTCACTTTTTACAACGATATGGTGGCGCAGGCCTCTCAATCATATCTATGAGGTGACGCAAAGCCACCCAGTATGGCTTTGCATGGCCTCATAGTTATTGAGTAAGGCATGGCAGCACAAAGCGCTGCCTTGCCTTACTCTATGTCATGGAGACGTTCCATGTGTGTTTCTGTGGGTGCACTCAACACCCATGGAATTTGACACTGCCCCAAATTTACAACATCACGTAAACCTGGGCCAGCGCCAAAAATGTACGCCTGCCCCAGAGCAGGCGTAACGAGGAGAAATGTATTAATTTCTCCTCATTTTTTCCTCTTTCCACATGTGCTGCATTCTGCAGCATACATAGAACAAGGAAAACGCCTCTCGTGATTGTTTTTTTGTGCAGGAAGCTGCCCCTTCCTTCACAAAAACAATCATGCCAACAACACAGACACCCTTGCACCATGGTGCAAGGGTGTCTGCGTTGATGCTCGGCTGCCAATTTTGCACCAGCTGAACTGACAGGATTGCACCGTGCATTCCTGTCCTTTTGAATTGGTGTAGGGCAGCGCAGCAAAATGACGTCAGGCGCTGCCCTATGCCAATTATTTGAAAATGAGGTCCAAAGATATCTGCAAAAGCCACACAACTACAAGCTCATGGTATATAGGAACTTACCGGTGGCCCCATCAACTTTGATCCCCAGGTGGTCCAGGAGATCCTGCGTCCTGATGATGATATCAGCCACCGGTGCTTGAGTTGGTGGACGCTCTGCTGGACATTGAAGGGGCAAGATAGCTGAAAGCCCACCTTCTCCCAATGCTGACGCCCCCCTCCCGAGTTGGGTATCCTTGGCTGGCCCAGCCTCCACTGCCAATTATGTTGGGCAGATAACTGTATATCAGCCACATCAGGCTCCTCAAACTCCACCTCTGTCAGGTTCTTGGCCTTACTCCTGCCCGACATATCCCTAGCCCCAAAAGCCACTCTAAACCCAACAGCAAAAACACTATCCCTGCCCCCTACCCCGATAACTATAAACCCCTTTCTGGAAAAGCACCCAACAATACACTACACAAAACAACACAAATTACATTGACAAAACACTAATGACTTGTTGGGGACACAACGAGGACAGCACAAAAACTAGACCAAGAAAGAGCACTAAACTCTCCAGCAAACAACAAACACCTCCAACAGCCAGCACAGACAAAAAGACTGTAAGTGAAAGTGAAAGGAACTTCACACTTCTTGGTTTGCAGCATGGCTGAGCCATTGCATCATTTCCTGGGTGAATGCGTCACGTTTCCTACCTATGCGTCACGTTTCCTACTAAAGTGTCATATTTTCAGATGCTTCGCTAGGGAAATAGCCAAGGCGCGGGTTACACACAACACATGACACTGTCCAAAGCAGTGGTTTTGATACTTTTGCGCTGCTGCGTGGCTTCCGTTCGACGCTGTTTCCACTGAAGCGTTATGTTTTCAAGTAAAGCAGTAATTTTCCTACAAAAGCGTCATATTTCCTACAAATGTGTCACCTTTCCTACTAGAGTGTCATCAACCATGATCAATATATCTTTATTCGGAGGCCAATAGCCAACCATAAAAGCAGTGTATAAAAAACATTAAAAAGGATACAGTTCATAGCAGCAATCCAAATATGTGCATAAATATACAATAAAACTCAGAATCAGACAAAATCTGTAATCGATGAGCGGTACAACAGTATGCCAGAGTATAATAATTAAGAATTAAAAAGAATAATCACATCCAATTAAGTTCCTTCCCCAAGTTCACAGTCCATCCAGTAAGGGAAAGCCATGTGCACTAACAGGCACATGCATCAATGTTGGATTTTGCGATTTCTTAATTGCGATTTTTAAGGAATCGCAATTAAGGAATTGCAAAAGCCTATGCATGTAGAAATCGCTTAAAAAATAGCGATTTCTAAACATTCCTTAATTGCGACTCGCAAATTGCGAGTCGCAATTAAGGAATACCTCCCATTCATTCCTATGGGCCTAGAGGCCCATAGGAATGAATGGGAAGACATTCTCAATTTGCGATTCTCAATTAGAGAATCGCAAATTGAGAATGCAATTTCAAGGGTGCCAGTGTGTCAAAAGGACACCCTGTTGCACCCCTGAAATCTGCATATGAGTACATCTTGCACACACACATGCCCCAAGGGCATGTGTGTGTGTAAATGGAACTTTGAAAAATGCACTTTAGTGCATTTTTCAAACTTCTTGCAAATTACCATGAAGTTCAACTTCATGGTAATTTGCGCCCCCTATTAGCGAAATCGCTAATTTTTTTACTTTAATGCATTGCATTTAAGGAATCTCAATTTACGATTCCTTAAATGCAATCGCAATTTGAGAACTCGCAATTAATTGCGAATTCTCAAATTGCGAGGGCCTTGACCCTTGATGCATCGCAAAAGCTAATTTTGCGCTCGCAAACGGCCGATTTTTGCGAATCGCACCGTTTGCGATCGCAAAAAGCTTTGATGCATGTGCCTGAAAATCCCTATAAGATGCTTAACTACGGTTAAGTGAAGCCAGAATACTGAGGGAGGACAAAAACCTCATATTGGGTCCGCCATGCTTTTCCCACCTACCAAGGCAGACATAAATACACCTTTATCAATTATAGGGACATAGATGTACCAATAGCAGCACGTATAAAAGATTCTTATCCTAAGATCATGGTGAATCTGATACCTGTATCCCTTTACTGTTGGAAGGTTAGGGGAATATTCTTTCTGGCATAAAAAACTGCCTGTAAAAAGGATGCCACACTATAACAAAACTCCAGGAAGACAAAGATTGTATATATTGATATGCAGGTTGACATTGCGTAAAGTTATGGGGTCTTATGATCGGTATAATGTAGCGCTTCCTCTGGTGGCTATAAAATTTGCAAAAGAGCACCACTTGCATAGTGTCCTGTGCCATCACATCGTTACAGGGACAGTTAGATAAAGGTATAGACCAGTCATTCATATTTAGAAAACTGACCAGTCGGTGAAAGATGTCCAGTCTTAAACGAGTCAAGAGGAACCTGTGTCTTGCATTTAAAACTGCTTTAATGTACGGTTGCATATTAAAAGTAGTTAAAATCATTTGATTCTTCAAAACATTGGGTTTGGAGATTACACTTGTCAGCCTCAGATTTTCCAGGTGTGTCATTGCTTCAATTTTTAAAAATTTCCTGTTAATCAGGTCAAGTGTTTCAGGTTTATTAAAATACTCGGGATGACCTAGGTCAATGCAAAAACGTTTTATATAGGTGAGCCACTGCATACACTGATATTTGCTTGAGTTGAGGCAGTCCCTATTATGGCACGATTAAAACCAGTGTGTTCACTCATCCATACTTTATGCCAGAGTATGATTGGCTGTAACATTATTAGGTCCGTAATAAATGGGACTCCAAGTTCAGCGTGGCATACATAAACTGGGGTACTTTTATGGGGTAGCAAGGAGGTACCTAAAGAAATTGTTCTCTATCAATTGTATGTCACTACATTTCTTATGACCCCACACACCCGCCCCATATAGTGCAACACTGAGACATTTAGCTTTATATATCGACATCATCAACTCTGGTGGGTTGGAACCCAATCGACTGGCAAACCCTATTCGCAATAGCCTTGTTCCATAAGCCCTCATTATCAAATAAAACTCCCAAATAGGAAACATTATTCGTAAAACCAATAGATGCGCTGTCTATTTTCATTGATCGGCAATTAACGGTGTTCCTCCCACATTCCATAATGAAGGTTTTTGATTGATTCACTAAGAGACCAAGATCCTGCATATATTCTGTAATCTTTACGAACAGTGTCTCGAGAGCTAATGCGGTGCGTGCCATAAGAACAGCATCATCAGCGTAGAGGAGGGCTGGTACAGGTCATGTTCCTACTTGAGGGAGGTCTTTGGTTGATGCTGCAAGTACTGCTCCCACACTGTTTATGTATAAAGGCAACAGGAATGTTGCCAGGACACAGCCCTGTCTCACTCCCCTCTCCACCCTAAAGGGTTCAGTACACTCCCTGCGAATACCATATTTAACCCTGGCTTTGCATCCAGAGTATAGTTCCCTCAGGAAACTAATGATCGATGTCTTTACCCTCAGGTCTTTAATGAACGATCACAGTTTAGCGTGCATGATGCAATCAAAGGCCGAGGATAGATTGACAAAGACTAGATACATATTGCCCTCTTTCATTTTAACATACTTCCTGACTAACAAGCTTAGATTAAGACTCTGCTCTATTGTCCCATCCCTAGGACGAAAACCATATTGCAAATCTGACAAGATGTTATGTGTGTCAGTCCAATCTTGCAGTCTGTTCATAATAATACGGCCTGCAATCTTCGCCAGGGAGTCGAGCAGAGAAATCGGTCTGTAACAAGCCTGGTTGGAACGATCTCCATTTTTGTAGATAGGAACGATGATTGATTCGGCCCATGTTGATAAAAAACCGACTGCGCAACTTGCCCCAAGTACTAAAGTCAGTAACGGGCCCCATATCGCAATGTTCGCTTTATATAACTCTACAGGGTTTGTGTCTGGTCCTGAGGCTTTGCCTCCTTTGCTTGCCAGTATTGCATTGTTGACTTCTTCCAAACTAAAGGGGACCATGAAGGGAGTCTGGGGGGAATCTGCAATTGTAGAGTGGCTGTCTCCCTTTTTGACTACTGGAGCCACAGCAGGTAAAGAATAAATATTAGTAAAGTGCTTTATCCAATCTTCCTCCGTTATGGCTATCTCAATCATGGTGCACAGACAGAATATCGAGTTTTTAATTTCGACCTACCATAATATCGAGTTTTAAATATCGTAGGTCAAGAATATCGACTGCAAGAATATCATGGTATAGAATATCGACAGTAAGGTAAGAAATATTGTTTTTTAAATATCGAAGACAGTAATATCGTTTGTAAAGATATCGTTGTTAATAATATCGATGTTTATATTAGTGTTCTGTATTTTAGTATGTGTGTTTAAAGTATGTGATGTCATTTTTTGGCATAAGTGTAGTTTTCTTTTTAATGCATGTGTTAAATTTTTAGCAGTAAATACTTTTATGTAAATTAATTTTTGCGTATTTTAGTTCTGTAGCGGGTTGTGGGTTTATAGGGGAATAGGGTGGGAAGTAATTTAATTATAAAAAGTAATTATTAATATTTATTTATTAGTATTTATAATTAATTTATTATTAATTAATTATTAATTGGTTATTAATTAATATTAATTAATCAATAGATAATTATATATATTGTGTTATTTATTTAGTAGCGGGTTGTGGGTTTATAGGGGAATAGGGTGGGAAGTAATTTTATTATAAAAAAGTAATTATTAATATTTATTTATTAGTATTTATAATTAATTTATTATTAATTAATTATCAATTGGTTATTAATTAATATTAATTAATTAATAGATCATTATATAAATTGTGTTATTTTTTTAGGAGTGGGTTGTGGGTTTATAGGGGAATAGGGTGGGAAGTAATTTAAATATAATCAAGTAATTATTAATATTTATTTTTAGTATTTATAAATAATTTATTATTAATTATTAATTGGTTATTAATTAATATTAATTAATTAAAGATAATTGTATTAATAGTGTTATTTGTTTAGGAGCGGGTTGTGGGTTTATAGGGGAATAGGGTGGGAAGTAATGTATTTATAATAAAGTAATTATTAAGATTTATTTATTAGTATTTATAATTAATTTATTATTAAATAATTACAAAATTGGTTATTAATTTTTATTAATTGATAATTATATTAATTGTGTTTTTTAGGAGCGGGTTGTGGGTTTATAGGGGAATAGGGTGGGAAGTAATTTAATTATAATAAAGTAATTATTAATATTTATTTATTAGTATTTATAATTAATTAATTATTAATTAATTATCAATTGGCTATTTAATTTTATAATTATTTAATTGATAAGTATGTTAATTTTAACCCTCTGTTATCCAACACTTTCCCTACTGTTGCAGTCTCTGGAGTGGGAATAGTAATTTTTACCCCTACGCTATCCAACACTTTCCCTACTGTTGCACTCTTTGGAGTGGGAATAGTCATTTTTACACCTACGCTATCCAACACTTTCCCTACTGTTGCACTCACTGGAGTGGGAATAGTCATTTTTACCCCTACGCTATCCAACACTTTCCCTACTGTTGCACTCACTGGAGTGGGAATAGTAATTTTTACCCCTCCGCTATCCAACACTTTCCCTACTGTTGCACTCACTGGAGTGGGAATAGTAATTTTTACCCCTACGCTATCCAACACTTTCCCTACTGTTGCACTCTGAGGAGTGGGAATAGTAATTTTTACCCCTACGCTATCCAACTCTTTCCCTACTCTTGCACTCTCTGGAGTGGGAATAGTAATTTGTACATCTCCGCTATCCAATACTTTCCCTACTGTTGCACTCACTGGAGTGGGAATAGTAATTTTTACCCCTCCGCTATCCAAAACTTTCCCTACTGTTGCACTCACTGGAGTGGGAATAGTAATTTTTACCCCTACGCTATCCAACACTTTCCCTACTGTTGCACTTTCTGGAGTGGGAATAGTCATTTTTACCCCTACACTATCCAACACTTTCCTTACTGTTGCACTCACTGGAGGGGGAATAGTAATTTTTACCCCTTCGCTATCCAACACTTTCCTAACTGTTGCACTCTCTGGAGTGGGAATAGTAATTTTTACCCCTACGCCTATCCAACACTTTCCCTACTGTTGCACTCTCTGGAGTGGGAATAGTACATTTTACCCTTACGCTATCCAACACTTTCCCTACTGTTGCACTCTCTAGAGTGGGACTAGTAATTTTATCCCCTCCGCTATCCAATATTTTCTCTACTGTTTTAGTTAATGTAGTGTGAAATGTATTTTAAAAAGATTAAAAATATTGTAATATTTTAATTTGTTATATATATTTTTATTTTTTATTTATATTATTGGTGTATGTGTATATATATGTATTTATAATTTTTAATATGTTTTTAAAAATGTATAAGTTATTAAAATAATTATTTATAAATATTATTAAGTAAGTATATATTATTATATTTTATACATATATATGTTTAATTGATTTTTACATTATATGTATTACCTATAATTGTAAACATTTTTTAATCATTTTAACTATGTTTTTTTTAATTATATGTATTTTTTACTTTTTTTTACATTATTTTTTATACATTAAAAAAAACGATTTTTTTAACAACGGTATTTTTAACAACGATATTTTTTTATCGATATTTTTGGACTTACCATTATGTAGATCGGACTTCAATATTCTGGACATCGATATTCTTGCGTCGATATTTTTGTAGCTCGATATTCTGACTGTCGATATTCTGTCAGTGATCCCTCAATCATAGGGACCTCTTCTGCTCTCAATGGTGCAGAGTTAATTATCCCCAGAAAGCTCTGTTATCATTACTGGCGATGCTTCACATAAGGTAGAAATATTAGTAAAGAGCTCTATCCAATCTTCCTCCGTTATGGCTACCTCAATCATAGGGACCTCTTCTGCTCTCAATGGTGCAGAGTTAATTACCCCCCAGAAAGCTCTGTTATCATTACTGGTGCATGCTTCACATAAGGATTCCCAGGCCTTTTCCCTTAGCTGTGACTTCCTTAACTTCATCGCCTTCTTGTATTCAATTCTACAAGTCTTCACCTCAATGCTGCATCTTGGGGTTTTATGTAGAGCCTCCTTTAGCCGTTTATGTGCTCTAGTACATATTGTGTTGAAACAACCCTTTCTCTTCTGTCTTGCTTTTTTGTTAACGACAGAGAGACTCTCCTTCGCCACCTGTGTCATTGACAAAAAGGCCTTAATGAGTCAAAATCCTAGCTAAACTCTTGGCCCTTCGCCTATCGCCCCACCTCCATAAATTGGTACACCCGGATCAATCCGGTTTTATGCCGACAAAAAACACGGCGCTTAACCTCCGTCGCCTCTTTGGAGTGTTGGGCAGGGCTTCCACCATACAAGAAGACGCACTGATCGTGTCCTTGGACGCTAAAATGGCATTTGACATGATGGAGTGGCCCTTTTTATTTGCCTCTCTGGAAAGATACGGCTTTGGCCCACGCTTTATGTCCTGGGTGCGTTTATTGTATACCAAACCTTTGGCCAGAGTTTCTGTTAATGGTGGCAGATCGACAATTTTTGAGCTGGGGAAGGGCACGAGGCAGGGCTGCCCCCTGTCGCCGTTGCTCTTCGCTCTGGCACTGGAGCCCTTGGCGGTGTGGATTAGAGGAGACCCATCTATCCGTAGGCTGAACTGGGCCCCAGATTGGTCGGATAGAATATCACTTTACGCTGATGATATTCTTTTCTATCTGGCCAAAGCTCGGTTTTCGCTCCATGTAGTGCTCCACATTCTAGCCTTTTTTCGGAAATACTCAGGCTATACCATCAACTGGGACAAGTCCTTGGTATATGTCCTTAGTGGAGATCCCCCACGGCTTCCTCCGGGTTGTACGGCCAGTATTGTTACGGATGGCTTCCGCTATTTGGGTATTTATGCCACAGGGAACTCGGATGTCTTCTACAGAAGAAATCTCCTCCCTCCCCTGCAACGCCTCCGGGCAGACGTGCAGCATTGGAGGACGCTGCCTCTCACCCTACTTGGTAGAGTGGCCCTCTTCAAAATGATGGCGCTTCCCCGCTTTTTATACGCCCTACAAAATACACCTTACCCTGTCCTACCACAATATTTTTTAACGATTGATTCCGAGGTTCGCTCATTGCTATGGGATGGCGGCACTCCCCGCATCGCCTTAACAAAACTTTTACGTAGTTGGTACGATGGTGGTATTGCACTCCCTGCAATCAAAACTTATTACTGGGCCTCGCAATTGGTGGCCCTTAATCACTAGGCCCACCGCCCCACCACGGACCCAGCGTATAGAATGGATCGGTTCAATATGGCGGCGGGCAACTATATGAGAGCGCTATATGGAGGGCCCAAGCACTTACCATTATTTCTGCCCACTTCTACCACGGTCTCACTCTGGCATACGGCCACCGCTGCGTTAGGATGGAAGGGTAAAATCTCGCGAGCTACTCCGCTGCTGGAATCCTATCATCTGGGGATGTTGTCGAGTCTACCCGGTTTTGATAAATGGGATTTGATTGGCCTTTCAGCGGTGGGGGACATGTGGGTGGGGGGTGCGGTGGTTCCATTCAATGACTTAAGGGCGAAATATCAACTGCACGAAGGGGAGACATTCCGTTATCTACAAGCACGCAGTGCGCTAAATAAAGCCATCCCCAAGGGCTCCGATTTGCCCGTTTCATCACCTCTAGAGGACCGACTCCTTGACGACTATCTCCCAGACAAGGCCATTTCCCTAACTTACCGCAAGATAATTACCAACTTACCGCAACCACTTGACAAACTCCGTATGAAATGGGTTGACGATCTAGGGGACATACCGGACGAGGACTGGAGGGAGGCCTTGGCATCTCCCAGGGAGGTAGCAATCCGATCCCGCTTTAAGCTTATACAACTTAAAGTCCTTTATAGGGCATATTACACCTCCACGGCTCTAGTCAAAATGGGTTTAATTACCTCCCCACTCTGTCCTCGTGACTGCGGCTCCTTGGGTACCTTCCTACATCAGTGGTGGGACTGTCCGATTCTCCAACACTATTGAACTGAGGTTCTATCTACCATGTCCCGAATATGTCACAAATTGATAGTTCCCTCCCCTAGGCTCTGTCTCCTGAACATTTGGGATGCCACCGATCTTAACCGTATCGAACAACTGTGGGTCTCCTTAGGCTGTATTGTTGCAAAACGAAATATCGCCAGAACACGGACGGGGGGAGTAATACCAAAACGCTCAGACTGGGCTGGGGACATGGACTGGTGCATGCAGGCCGAAAGGGTGATATATGAAAGTAGAGGCTGCCCAGGCAAATGGACAAAGATGTGGGGCCCTTGGAACGAAGATAGAGGATTTCTATGTACCCCTTTACTGCTGACGCCACATACAATGTGGACAGGAGTCACCTTAAAGATTATTATCATTGTGTGCTCGTATTGTCACTGTTGTAATTTATTTTCATTTTTTAGTCGTATATGTGATATGTTTATCCTAGATGATGTGCTAATCCTGGAGATTGCTCCTTTTTAGTTTGTTTTCTTTGCTGTAATGTTGGTTTATGTTTTCCCAATAAAAAAGATTTATAAAAAAAAAAAAAGGCCTTAATGATATCATCGGGCATAGCTGAATCGTCTAGGCAGATCTCAAAAGCCTCTTGTTTGTCAACTATCAATTGCTTAAGGAATCCCTCCGGAACGATCTGTGTCCAGCGCAGGGTATACCCATTTAGGCTTGCAAGCTCTATTTCTTCTATTTGTGATTGTCACCTTTCCTACTCAAGAGTCATGTTTTCAGGTAAAGCGGGATTTTTCCTACTAAAGCGAAACGTTTCCTTCTAGAGTGTCACCTTTCCTACTCGAGCGTCATGTTTTCAGGTGAAGCGGGATTTTTCCTACTAAAGCGAAACGTCTCCTTCTAGAGTGTCACCTTTCCTACTCGAGCGTCATGTTTTCAGGTGAAGCGGGATTTTTCCTACTAAAGCGAAACGTTTCCTTCTAGAGTGTCACCTTTCCTACTCATATAGGAAAAACAATGGTTCCTGTGGAATAATATACTATGAGGTTATGATACATAAGCACAATCGCGATATAGAGGGTTAGATAATGGCAGAGCGCGAAGGAACCACTAACACACCGATTCCAGTGTAGTATATTTTATGGATTTTATAAACAATAAAGTTAGGAGTAAACATTATACATCAAAACAACATTTGTGCGTAGTGTCCCAAGTGACAAAGGGAACCTAAACCTAAGTGACAATGTGAATATTGAATACAAGGTTTCCACAGTTTGTACAAGTCGACCATTATCAAAATAATTCCATGTGAACAGCAACTATATACAATGATATGTGCTGGGGAAATGGTTCGCTTCTTCTGTTTGTCGACGGCGTTTCGACCCTCAAAACAATGTGGGGTCTCTTCAGGACTATTGATGAAGGGACATCTAAATGGGATTGAAATAAAAAGAGCATAAGGCCCATATACCGGCACAAATGCGAAATTAGGAAAAATAAAATGAAGGCCGTTGGATAAAAGGTACCTGAATATATGGTTGCGCAGCCTTGTGAAAATGATGTGCCACACGTGAAGAAAAGAGGAAAAGGTTTACTCACATGAGGACCTGTCCGGGTACTGTGATTGTGAGAAAAGAAGTCGCAATTACTGATAATAGGACAATGCGCTATGTATAATCCATTACAAGTTTCACCGAGGTTCTTACCTCAATGTGAGGACAGGCTGTCAATCCAATGGGGTATGTAGGTGGGCCAGAGGGGCTCAATTAGTTTTACGCCACAGCCGTAGCGTTGTAGAATCCCTTTGTGGATTAACAGTGACAATGCACTGAGAGTATTTCTGAAAATTAAAATAATGTAGGGGTCAGATTACTGAATTAAGGGCTGAGCGCAAGGGCTACGCGGCCTGGGTGTGCCAATTCTTACCTCGGTAGAGGAATGGAAAAGCGGGACAGCGCTCCGCGTGTAGATTCAGAAAAAGCCGCGTCAGTCAGCTTGATCGGGTACAATGACAGAGATCCTCATCCAGAGAGGATTGTTATATACAGGGTTTCCCGCTCTTTTTGCCAAGGGAAACCGGCAGACCTAGCTACGGAAAACCGCTGCACCGAGCAATCCGGTGCTCCGTTTCCGTGATCGGTAAAGAGTGAAAAAAGACCTCAGTGGGAGGTGAAGAAGTAGAATGTGTGGCACAAAGGTGGGGCTGTTGCGCTAATGACAGTGGTGAATTCTCTGTTAATAGGTGGGAATTAGGGCACAATACCGATGATGGGTACTAAATAGGGAAGAGCAGGTAAAATGACATATATACTTTATATATTTACAAAATTCCGAATTTCGCCGGTGTTTATAATATGCAAACACACATGCTGGGCACTTCATGGAGTGTGAACATTGTATGTGGGCAGACATTTCACAATTGCAATTCTTAGTTAATGAACACATATTGCAAAAGAGTGAATCTAATATATACAGTTCAAGTGTCACAGCGAAAATGAAGTAAATAAAGCTGTTAGAGCAAGCATAGTCGGATGTCAGATGACATACAGGTGTATTCAGGCCACAATTGTTATATCACATGCAGTTGTTTAGCGAAGGGTAGTGACATATCCTCTCCATTCCTCAACAGCCCCACCTTTGTGCCACACATTCTACTTCTTCACCTCCCACTGAGGTCTTTTTTCACTCTTTACCGATCACGGAAACGGAGCACCGGATTGCTCGGTGCAGCGGTTTTCCGTAGCTAGGTCTGCCGGTTTCCCTTGGCAAAAAGAGCGAGAAACCCTGTATATAACAATCCTCTCTGGATGAGGATCTCTGTCATTGTACCCGATCAAGCTGACTGACGCGGCTTTTTCTGAATCTACACGCGGAGCGCTGTCCCGCTTTTCCATTCCTCTACCGAGGTAAGAATTGGCACATCCAGGCCGCGTAGCCCTTGCGCTCAGCCCTTAATTCAGTAATCTGACCCCTACATTATTTTAATTTTCAGAAATACTCTCAGTGCATTGTCACTGTTAATCCACAAAGGGATTCTACAACGCTACGGCTGTGGCGTAAAACTAATTGAGCCCCTCTGGCCCACCTACATACCCCATTGGATTGACAGCCTGTCCTCACATTGAGGTAAGAACCTCGGTGAAACTTGTAATGGATTATACATAGCGCATTGTCCTATTATCAGTAATTGCGACTTCTTTTCTCACAATCACAGTACCCGGACGGGTCCTCATGTGAGTAAACCTTTTCCTCTTTTCTTCACGTGTGGCACATCATTTTCACAAGGCTGCGCAACCTTATATTCAGGTACCTTTTATCCAACGGCCTTCATTTTATTTTTCCTAATTTCGCATTTGTGCCGGTATATGGGCCTTATGCTCTTTTTATTTCAATCCCATTTAGATGTCCCTCCTTCAATAGTCCTGAAGAGACCCCACATTGTTTTGAGGGTCGAAACGCCGTCAACAAACCGAAGAAGCGAACCATTTCCCCAGCACATATCATTGTATATAGTTGCTGTTCACATGGAATTATTTTGATAATGGTCGACTTGTACAAACTGTGGAAACCTTGTATTCAATATTCACATTGTCACTTAGGTTTAGGTTCCCTTTGTCACTTGGGACACTACGCACAAATGTTGTTTTGATGTATAATGTTTACTCCTAACTTTATTGTTTATAAAATCCATAAAATATACTACACTGTAATCGGTGTGTTAGTGGTTCCTTCGCGCTCTGCCATTATCTAACCCTCTATATCGCTATTGTGCTTATGTATCATAACCTCATAGTATATTATTCCACAGGAACCATTGTTTTTCCTATATAACTATTACCCTGGTTCCTTAGTGAGTAGGGTTCCCCTGTTCTTTCTTGAACTTTTAGTGCGGTGGGTTTACCGCGAGGGAGATATCCATTATCCAGGATTTTCCTTCACACCCTACAACGATAGGGTCATTCTTTCCCTGAGGGTTACAATGACAGAGGACGAAGCTCCGCCATACACAGACGATTACATTGCGAAAATAATTAGTGGACCCTCCCTTTTCTCCGCACAACCTAGTAGAAGCATCAACCCTAGACAACAACTGCTTGAGAAATTTGAAAAGACCAAAAAGAAGCACGTCAGAACCGAGCTTTATGCACGGATGCTGACGGAGTACCTGAAGGCAGGTATCATACCGCAGGGACTACAGGTCAGGAACGTTCCTGGCATTTTCAGGGAAGACCCCAGATTCAAAGGCAAATTTTGTCATATTTCCACCACCTGTTCCCGCCATTGGATGGTGTTAGGTGTGGAAACAGCAATTGAGCACGCCAAAGCCGAACTCAAGGAAATAGAAGAGTTAGAAAAAGAACTCCTTGAGGGTGACGCAGTAGCAGAGGCAAAAACTCTACTAGATAAATTAAACAAAACTATTGAAGACTTCAATTCATTTGAACTTAAAAAGAAGGCTGATAAAGTTTCCAAAGATATCAAAAATTTCTCAAAAGAGAGAGCATACCCATATCTGAGAGAAGATTATTACACCACTGTTGGTAACCAAAATAGACAGAACACCTGGGGCAGATTCAGAAGGAATCAACCAATCACATTCTCAGAATCTTCAGGAGGGTCAGACGACTCAGACGCACAACCAGGCCCGAGCCGATCTGACAACCACCCAGGCCAGCCTTTTTAGATCGTGGAGGCAAGGCGAAGGCCAAAACCTGGCATCAATACCCAGGAGAAAGACAAACACGCAGGAAACACTACCAGTGGGGACCCCAACCCTACTAAATTGCGAAGTAAACCAAATGGAAACTATTCCCATTTTTAACCTGTCTCATCATGTCATGTCATCAGCTGAGATATCGCTCTTAAGTAAGGGGTTGTCCTTTGTTATCACAGAAAGAACCAATTTTTTTAATCTCAAAGCAGAAATCTTTAAGTTCTTTAGAAAAATAAGATTGAAACAATTTTTCAAAGATAAAGAACCCAACACACAAGACTCATTCACAGGACTACGACCACCCTCCACCTTCTATCCCTCAAACGGCATGATGCCACCTGAACTTTTGACTTTTGAGAAGTTGGTCATACAAGGCATTGATAGATTGAAAACAACCAAGACCTTTATCCCTTACAATATCACACTGTTAGAAAGACAAGCTCTTACAGCATTGAAAAATGATGATTCTATTATACTGAAACCAGCTGACAAAGGTGGGGGAATTGTGGTGCAAGACCGCAATGACTATAAAACAGAGATCAACAAACAAATCAGTGAGAAAAAACACTACAAAGTACTACGCACTAACCCCCTTACAGACATCCGCAATGAGATTTTACAAATAACTACTATGGCCAAAGAAGCAGGGTATATCTCCAAAAAAGAGTTTGAATTCCTCAATGCTGAAAATCCCAGAACCCCAGTGCTTTACACCCTACCCAAGGTTCATAAGAGCACGACGAGTCCCCCTGGTCGTCCTATACTATCGGGTTGTGGATCCATTCTAGAACCCATTGGGGTTTATATAGATTACTTCATTAAGGAATATGTTCCCCTACAAGAAACATTTGTTAAAGATACCATGTATATGATTAACCTGGTAGATGGGATGCCATACAATTTGGAAACTGACATGTTGGCTACCTTAGACATCAGCTCACTATACACCAACATACCCCAGACTGAGAGCATAGCAATCATTGAACAATTGTTAGAAAGCAGACCTAGACCCATCCAGGTACTGACCACATTCATCATCACACTATTACAGATTGCCCTACAGAGTAATTACTTTCTATCAGGTGGCAACTACTACCAGCAGTGCTCTGGCACCAGCATGGGAGCAGTTTTTGCGCCAAATCTGGCAAATATCTATATGAACTATGTGGAGCAAACATTTGCTCTCAACATTGACAATGTGTACCGCTCCAACATTAAATGTTGGAAGCGGTACATAGATGACATCTTTCTGATTTGGACAGGAAGTGAGACAGACTTTGGCAATTTTGTTACGTACCTTAACACCATCCAGACCCATCTCACATTTACATCCACAGTACATAAATCCACCATCGCATTCCTTGATTTAAACATCAATCATGATAAAGGGAGACTATACACTTCCCTCCATAGGAAACCCACTGAAAAGAACACCCTCCTTTCATACCAAAGCCAACATCCACGTGCACTAAGGGATGGACTGCCCTTCGGCCAATTCCTTAGGATACGCCGCAATTGCACCCTTAAAACAGACTACATGCGAGAGGCGGAGATACTAAGGACCAAACTAGTCACGAGAGGGTACCCCAACAGACTTGTAAAAAAGTCTCTCAAACGTGCCTGGCACTGCCCCAGGGAAGAACTTCTTAAGACAAAAGAGAAACCCAATCTTAACAAGATTGTATGTGTCACCACCTTTGGTACACACACCAATCAAGTCCGCAACCTGATCACCAAAAATTGGAATACTATCCAGAGTATTGATCCCACAATAGACACACCTCTGTTTGCCTACAAATGAGGAAAAAATATAAACGATCATCTGGTCAGGTCATCTACAGACTTAATCACCAACAGGACAAACACATTGATTACTGCATGGGGCCTACCCAAAATGAAAGGACACCACAAATGTGGCAACTGTGTTTCCTGCAATTTCACATTCAATACCAACACATTTGAACATGGTAGTGTAAAACACGATTTACAATCATTCTCTAACTGCAATACAAAGAATGTTGTTTATTGCATATGGTGTCCGTGTGGCCTCCCCTATATTGGACAAACACAGCAACCGGTCAAGGCTCGCATTGGCCAACATCGCAGCCGTATACGCAGATCAGTTGAAAACGCACCACTTGTGTCTCATTACAATGTAAAAGGTCATACTGCTGATGAAATAAAGTGGCAAGTAATTGAGATCGCCACTCTTCCAGAAAGAGGAGGTGACATCCTTCAGATACTCCAACGGAATGAATGCCGCTGGATAGATAAGGTGAATTCAATAAATGAAGGGCTTAACTCTGCTGAGGAATGGAGAGGATATGTCACTACCCTCCGCTAAACAACTGCATGTGATATAACAATTGTGGCCTGAATACACCTGTATGTCATCTGACATCCGACTATGCTTGCTCTAACAGCTTTATTTACTTCATTTTCGCTGTGACACTTGAACTGTATATATTAGATTCACTCTTTTGCAATATGTGTTCATTAACTAAGAATTACAATTGTGAAATGTCTGCCACATACAATGTTCACACTCCATGAAGTGCCCAGCATGTGTGTTTGCATATTATAAACACCGGCGAAATTCGGAATTTTGTAAATATATAAAGTATATATGTCATTTTACCTGCTCTTCCCTATTTAGTACCCATCACCGGTATTGTGCCCTAATTCCCACCTATTAACAGAGAATTCACCACTGTCATTAGCGCAACAGCCCCACCTTTGTGCCACACATTCTACTTCTTCACCTCCCACTGAGGTCTTTTTTCACTCTTTACCGATCACGGAAACGGAGCACCGGATTGTTCGGTGCAGCGGTTTTCCGTAGCTAGGTCTGCCGGTTTCCCTTGGCAAAAAGAGCGGGAAACCATGTATATAACAATCCTCTCTGGATGAGGATCTCTGTCATTGTACCCGATCAAGCTGACTGACGCGGCTTTTTCTGAATCTACACGCGGAGCGCTGTCCCGCTTTTCCATTCCTCTACCGAGGTAAGAATTGGCACATCCAGGCCGCGTAGCCCTTGCGCTCAGCCCTTAATTCAGTAATCTGACCCCTACATTATTTTAATTTTCAGAAATACTCTCAGTGCATTGTCACTGTTAATCCACAAAGGGATTCTACAACGCTACGGCTGTGGCGTACAACTAATTGAGCCCCTCTGGCCCACCTACATACCCCATTGGATTGACAGCCTGTCCTCACATTGAGGTAAGAACCTCGGTGAAACTTGTAATGGATTATACATAGCGCATTGTCCTATTATCAGTAATTGCGACTTCTTTTCTCACAATCACAGTACCCGGACGGGTCCTCATGTGAGTAAACCTTTTCCTCTTTTCTTCACGTGTGGCACATCATTTTCACAAGGCTGCGCAACCATATATTCAGGTACCTTTTATCCAACGGCTTTCATTTTATTTTTCCTAATTTTCGCATTTGTGCCGGTATATGGGCCTTATGCTCTTTTTATTTCAATCCCATTTAGATGTCCCTTCATCAATAGTCCTGAAGAGACCCCACATTGTTTTGAGGGTCGAAACGCCGTCGACAAACAGAAGAAGCGAACTATTTCCCCAGCACATATCATTGTATATAGTTGCTGTTCACATGGAATTATTTTGATAATGGTTGACTTGTACAAACTGTGGAAACCTTGTATTCAATATTCACATTGTCACTTAGGTTTAGGTTCCCTTTGTCACTTGGGACACTACGCACAAATGTTGTTTTGATGTATAATGTTTACTCCTAACTTTATTGTTTAAAAATCCATAAAATATACTACACTGGAATCGGTGTGTTAGTGGTTCCTTCGCGCTCTGCCATTATCTAACCCTCTATATCGCCATTGTGCTTCTGTATCATAACCTCATAGTATATTATTCCACAGGAACCATTGTTTTTCCTATATAACTATTACCCTGGTTCCTTAGTGAGTAGGGTTCCCCCGTTCTTTCTTGAACCTTTCCTACTCAAGCATCACAGTTTCAGATAAAGCAGGACTTGTCCTACAACAGCTTCACGTTTCCCACAAATGTGTCATCTTTCCTACTAGAGTGTCACCTTTCCTACTCTAGCGTCACGTTTTCAGGAAAAGTAGGACATTTTCCTTCAAAAGCGACACGTTTTCTACAAATAAGTCACCTTTCCTACTGGAGGGTCACTTTTCATAATCAAGCGTCGCGTTTACTACTTTAGTGTCACATTTACTACTGTGGTGTCACGTTTACTAATATAATGTAACGTTTACTACTATAGTGTCACATTTACTACTATAGTGTCACGCTTACTACTATATTCTCACGTTTCCTACTAAAGATTAGTTTATTTCTGAGACATAGCTAGGGAACTAGCGATGGTGCAAGTAACACACAAGACATGACAATGCACAATGCATTGTTTCTGAGGCTTTCATGTTGATGGCTGGCTTACGAACGACGGTCTGGGTGCAATCCATCACACTATGGACGAATGTGCACTTATTTAAATGATGCAACTAGCCCTTTGTGTGTGGTACAGTGTATTGATTGGTGCAATGCAGGTAAACACTCCCAGGGGTCACGTTTCATGTTCATATTTTCTTGGCTGACATGCTTGTAGATTTGGGATGTGTTTCATGTGTGTGTTTACAGTGCACATATGAGTGACTTGTTGCATTACTGGGGCCCTATTACGCATAGTGCACACATTCTCTGTTTGCGCCACGGCGTAACTTACATGAGTGTGCACTGTGCACAAACAGAGAAAGGGCACCCTATTAGGTTGATTGCGCTGCCACCAGGGCACCCACCAACTTGCGCTGGCCTGAGGCAGTTCATTCAAGTGTGAAATGGAGCGGCTGCTTTAAATCCGCTCTGTGTTTCACTGTGAATGCAGCAACCCACCTGCACTTTTAAAGGGGATTAGAGATCCCCTTGTAGGCGGGTGCAGTGAGTGACCACCTCTGCAATACCCCTGCAACGCCCCCATGGCACAGAGTTCACCAAGCCGGCCTATTGAGGTGCCTTGATTTGCTCCATAGCTATGAGCCATGATGAGCCACACAGGGTGATTTTTTCGAGGCCCCCTAGATCTGGTTGAGAGGCTTGTACCACCTGAGATCCCAGAGTAATGAGCCACTAGCGACACCAGCCTGTGGTACATAGGCCCAAATCTGACTCCATCGCTTTCCTAGGATGTGTTATGGATGCATTACCCACTCAGGGATTGACATACGCTGGCTGGTTCAGCCAGTCCACAGTGTATGTGGCATTTAGGGACACATTGACTGTCTACATGTGTAATTGATATGGTTAGGCATATATGACACATGTTGATATGTGCAAACCAACAATTTATTTTTTTAGAGTTTTATATAGCACGAACTAGACCCAAGACATCGGGTATCAGAGCCCTTTACATGAGCACCAGTTTCGTTACAGATGGACACATTCATTTTTGTTAGGCACGGGGAGATTAAGGGGCCGATTCCGATTTGGGCCGGAAATCTCCCCGACCGAGCCGGACCCGGAGAGATTTCCGACCGAATCGGACCCGTGCAGTCCGACCGAACGAGTACGATGCGCACGTATGCCATCGGACTCGAGTCGGTCGGACTCCCATTGAAGTCAATGGGAGCAGGTCGTACAACGCGTACGCAGGCTCCCATTGACTCAATGGGTGCGAGGCGGACAAGTGCGCCCCCTACAGCGTGTACGCGGCGAAGCGATTCGCGCCGTACACGCACAGGTAGGGGGGACCCATGGGTCCCCCCTGTGTGCGACTCTCGCGGCTACGCGTACAGGGGGGTCTGGCACGGACCCCCAAAGTACGGCTCCGACAGCTCTTTCGAGCCAGAGTGCGCGGCTCGGTCGGACTGCTCGCGGCGCGCATCGTACTTACCCGGCCGGGGAACGTCTCCATTGCGCGGTGCGAGTCGTGTCCGTGCGAGTCGGTCGGTGCGGTTCGACCCGGGATCGAGTCGGTCGGAGCGGTCGGGACGCCCGGACGAGTCGGTCGGCGAATACGCATCGTACTCGCTCGCCCGGACGCGCATACGGATCGGTCGGGAAATAGGGCTCCGAATCGGATCCGGTTAAGCCGAATCCGATTCGGAGCCCTACCAGCCGAGATCGGAATCGGCCCCTAAGTGATTTGCCCAGAATCACAGGATGTTGAGTGTCATTGCCGAGACACGAACCCGGTTACCCGGCTTCGAGGTCGACATCACCTTAGAGTGATAACCAACACCCAACATACCATGTTGTGGGATACACACATCTGCTGAATGAGCTTGGTTCTGGAAGAATATGTGTGGCACATGCACAGTGCCAATGTACATTAGTGTTTGCATCAAAACTTTGCCTATATTTGGGGATCACAGGGCCAGCTTGGGTAGCCAAGATAAGTCAATTTTATTCCAAGGAGGTACATGTTTGCTATGTGCATGCATCACAATATTTTGCTATATTGAGGGGTCAATTGAACGTATTATGGGCCACTTACTATCATGTGTGATGTGAGTGTTACACAATGGTAGTGTTCATAAATTTATTTGAATTTTAGGACACTGTTTTCATGAAGTCCATATATTTGTGTCCATTGATGTGACTCATGTATCTGCAAAACAATTCTGTACTATTTGGTCCCTCCAATGTGTCCCAGCAATTGTATGTACATTGTGGAGTTGGTGCTCATCTTTCTCATCTTCATCCTCCGGGCCTGCATGGTCCTCATTTTCCTCGTCCCATGGGAGATTGGTCCACACACATATGTTGTGCACAATGCAGCACAGAATTATGATCTTACATACCATGGGTGTGGAGTAAAGCAGTCTCCCCTCAGACATGTCGAGACAGCGAAAGTGTGAGTTAAGGACTCCAAAATTCTGCTCCACTATGGACTGGGTTCTGCAAAGTGCATGGTTGTAGCTCCACTGAGCCTCCATCTGGGGCTGTGCATAAGGGATTATGACCCATGGCTGCAGACCATATCCTTGATCAGCTGAAAAAAAGGGAAGGGAACAATCAGTCAATGGTCATGATTGTTGATTGGCCCACATCCAAGTACATTAATACACATTTCAAGCAGTATGGGACGTGCACTGACATTACTGGGCATACATGCACTTTCATTTTTGGTATGACTGACACTGTTCTACACATACAAGGATACCGGCCTGTGTGATATACTTACTATTTGTAATACTTGTGAGTGCCAATGCCATGAACGTGATGAATCTTTATTGGTATGGAGAGTCTTTTAGCCATTGAGGTGACACTTCTCTCACACTTCTCTATTATGTTGGTTTGGGACTACTATTGGCATTTCTGACCTACAACACGGCTGCTTTTTCACTTTTTTTTAGCTATTGCAGACAATGTTGTCCCCTTCATTCACACATATGCGGATGTGACAGTAGTAGTCACTGTTGTTCATTAGCTACTGCCATGTAGAGATTAGTGAGTGAATGTCAATATGGACATGATAGTCTATACATGGCAGTGCATTGTGTCCACTTTGTTGACAGAACACAAGGGGAGTGATATGTGGGAGTCTTGCGCTGTACAGTGCAACTGATAAAATATCAACACTGCACTGCCTCAATGATTGAGGGCAGTGTAGGAATTATTTTTCAACTTGATGTAGTGTTTGCGCCTGCGCTGGCAGACAATGGGCAGCATTGCACCAAAACAGGTACATTAGCAAAATGGTGAATGTGTGACTGCCTGTCCTATGAGATGTCCTTTGTGCATGAGGGACTACCTTGCTGCACAGTCTGAACCCTTAGAGTACTGATAGAATAGGTCTGTGTGGTAAAAAATGGACCACACATAGGATATGATGTATATCATGACTAATATAAATTTCCATGGTACGCATGACCTGGAGATAACCAATACTTGTAACATATCTCAGTTTAACAAGGTATTGGATACATTTCAAGCCTCATGACTATAGGAGTTACCTGTGTACACACAGACAACAGAAATGAAGGCCCTTCCTTTAACACAGTGTTGCAACACATCAATTTACATAGTGTTGCATTGCTGAGGATCTTTCCACCATTTCGGGACATACACAGGGCCTCATTTATTAGTTGTTGCTATAGGGCAGCACAGGAATTCACTTAGCTGTGATGCCCTGCATCAAAAGAAAAGAGCAGGAATGTTCCGTATTAATGGCATACAGCGCATTAGTGTTCCTTCTGCATGTGCAAGATCACAAATTGTTGCCTAGCGCCAACACAGGCACCCTTGCACCATGATGCAGGTGTGTCTGTGTTGTTGCTCAATTATTTTTATGCAGTAAGGGACACCTTCCTGCACAAAGACAATCAATAGAGGCTTTTTCCTCTTTCTATGTGTGCTGCAGAATGCAGCACATGTAGAAATAGGTAATAACAAGGAGAAATAAAGATATTTCTCCTTGTTATGCTTCCTATGGGGAGTCACACAGTTTTGACACATTCCCAGGTTTACATATCCTTGGAAATGTGGGAATGCGTCATGATCCATTGGTGTTGCTTGGGAAAAGCCATCGCAAGACCCATGGAACACTTCCTTGATGTAGAATAAGGCAACGCAGAACTTTGCACTGACTTGCCTTGCTCCATATCTGTGAGGCCATGCAAAGGCACCCAGGGCGACTTTGTGTTGCCTCATAGATATGACTGGGAGACCTGTTCCACCAGAGTGTCATGGAAATTGAAGCTCCAGCAGTGCAGGCCTCTTGTATGCGAGGTCCATAGTCACTTAGCATGTCTTGACATGTGTGACTTGCAGGTTTGTATAGCACATGTGCCATGTAGTATGGTGCAAGTACGAGGCCCACATCTGCTACTTATGCACTGTCTCATTCACCCAACACATATATGGCTATTTTATCCAACATATTTTACTGTCATGAGATCGGTCATGTGCTTCAGATGTACTTACCAACCAGTAGCCAGTAGGCCGTTCCCATATGTACCATTCTAGATCGCGCACACTTATGATGGAATGTCTGAAGATGTATGCATCATGAGCACTCCCAGAGTACTTTGTCAGCACATTTATGAACATCCCCAGATGGTCCACTCTCACCCGCACGTTGATTTGATATGTGTGCTTCCGATTGCAGTAGAGGTGGGTTGTAGCAGCAGGAAGCACAAGCTGCACATGAGTGCAGTCCATTGCCCCCACAGGTGAAAATCCAGCAATGGCATAGAAGCCCTGCATGTTTTCACATTATTTTCGTAGTGTGTTGAAGAGCATTAGGTACTGGTGTGTGAAGCTTATGATGGCATCAAGGATTGGGGGGAGGAATTTGGAAAAGGATGGCTCAGAAATTCCTGTCACTCTGGCTGTGGTGGTTTGGAATGAGCCAGACCCCAGCACGTGGAGTGTTGACATCAGCTTGATCTGCAGAGGGATTTTGGTGCACCTTTGAGATGTTGTCTCTAGCTTTGGTGCAATCTGGTGCAGGAGCTGGACAATGGACTCCCCTCTGAGCCTGTAAAAGGTGATGAACTCCTCCTTTCTGACATCAATGAGGGTATTCCTCTGCCAGTATGACCACTCCCTTCTCCTACTCTGTCTCTGTGGTGATGGTGGTGGTGGAGGTGGTGGGGACGGGGGGGTCATCGTCATCTTCTTCCTGCTCTGAGCTGCAGTATAAGTAGCTTCATGGCGTAGTTGAGCTTGCCAAAGTGCTCTCAGTATGTTCTGCTTATGTACCAATGCTGATGCGTCATTTTTACGCCGGGGTTGCTGATGCACAAGGATTTAGATGCATTTTGGACTCAGCTCATCATTTTCCAACGATGCGTCACTTTCTGAAAAACTTGTAAAAATGGATGCATCTGTTCTGCGTGTGATCTTACTGAGGAATGCCTGCCTTGCATATAACTAACGTAACTTGACGCACCCGGATGTAGCACAGGAAAAGAAATGACGGAGGCGTATTATGCCTAATGCGTCACTTTGTAAATATGGAGCACGGCGTGCGCCACCGTTGTGTCAAAAAAAGTGACAAAGTGGCGGCGCAGGGTCCTTGTAAATATGGCCCTATGTCTTTGTAGTTGTTGTTTTTGAGTGTGTGCTGAATACCCTACACCTCCCTTTTTACCTGGCAGGAGGGCAAGCATTAGCGAGATGGTGCTAAAAATCGTTTGCCCCCCTTTTTTTCAAAGTTATCTGAGGTTGGAGACAGGAAGGAATTTATTGCAGAAAACCACTGGGATTGCCACTAAAACCTACGGCTGTTTGAAAGTTGTGTTGCAAAATGCACCTTCTGTTCCCTTAGATTTTTTGCAAATTTTCTCACTAGGGAGAACCTCAGTCCCGGGGCCCTCTAACAAGGCTGCTTTACATGGTCTAAATTGATGCAGTGATTCACTCTCAACTCTTTCAAAGTTCACTCGCTGCCACTGCTGTATTTAGTGAATTGACAGCATTTTTCTCCATAACCTTTAGGCTGTAGAGTGCACCTACAATGACAGCGGTGTAATAGCTTGCTCTTACTAGAGGTTCAGGATGTTTGTTACAAGTCCTGCAGTGGTTAGCCAAGACTCCCTTGGTTTACTTGTCTCCCAGTAGTATGTAATATCTAGATGCTAACGCTTACTTAAAGGAGGTAGCGTAAGAGTTACATAAATGGATGGGGTTTAGTACAATTAATAAATGTCTTCAGAATTGTGAAGACATTGTTCCTATAGCGGGAAGTGCTGAGCTTGTGTTGCAAGTGGTACTGGGGGTCGCTGCAGTTCAAAGAGTCTGGTTTACTGAAGCTTCACCTGATGGCCTTCTTCAACGGCAGCAGGATATTGGCATGAACTGGCCCATTCATGGTCATGAAGAGCTAAAAACTTCAGGATTCTCTTATCTTCACAGAAGGAGCTCCACTGATGCCACTCAATGGTCCAGACCTGGGGAGGCACCGCTTGGGGATCAGGAACTCACTCCAGCAGAGGTCAGCAGGTCCAGTTGTAGGTCCAGTTGCAGCAGGTCAGCTGGGCAGTTGCAAATAGGTCTCTAGAGCTTGTTGAGCTTGTTGAGTCCCTTAACTCAGAACAGGAAGTTAGCTAACTGCCCCTTGGAGTCACTAGGTAGCCTGGGATGAAGGGAGAAGGTGCAGTAGTCTTTCTTCTCACAGAGTAGGGCAGGCCTCAAGCAGCAGAGTGGTCCTCTTGGGAACAAGGCAGCCCTCATGCAGCATGGCAGTTCTCTGGGAACAAGGCAAGCCTCAAACAGCAGAACAGTCCTCTATTAGCAATAGAATAGTCCTCTGAGGAACAAGGCAGGCCTCAAGCAGCAGAACAGTCCTTGGGGGAACAAGCCACGCCTCACGCAGGAGGGCAGTCCTCAGGGGAACAAGGCAATCCATCTTCTGTAATGTCCACTGGTCCAGGAGTGTACTGAAGAGTGGATCAGGAGGTTCAATATTTATAACTGTTGCCAGACTTTGAAGTTTGGAGGTTCCCTATACTACCCCCCACCTCTGGTTATGCAATGTACTTTTCTTCCTCTGTCAAGCTCTAAGAAGCCTGGGGTGATGAAAGACTAGTGTCAGGTTTCTTTTTTAATTTTTTTGTCCTCATTAGCCTCAGATTCACCTTCCACAGCACATTCGTCCGAGTATCTTGCCCTTGTGCCAGAAGAGGGAGTTCTGATACTGCCCCAACATCCAAAACCTGCCAAATACACTTCAAAGCATTCTCCCTTCCACTCAGCTCTCCCATCAGAACAAAATGGAAAGAGACCGAGAAAGAAAGCAAGAGGGGGAGTAGCAAGTGCCTGATCTGAGGTCTGGATCGGCCTAATCATTGGACAGTCACTTCATGTCCCTTATCCCCCCTTGCCAGCCAATCCCCCACCGGAATCCCCCACCGGAAGCCAAAAGGCATATCTCTTCTTCTCTAGGGACACTGCATCCAACCTAAATATGTTTTCCATGGATGCCCTCCACTCGTTATACATAGGGGGATTCGTGCTAGTCCACTTCCTGCACAACTCTCTCCGTGCCAGCAGTACTGCATAGAAGATTAGTTTTAGCTTCTCTTTATCAGACTCCCTTACCTCCGAAGCCACCCCAAAGAAGACAAAGAGAGAATGTCCGCAATTGCCTTACTCACATCATCCCAGAATACCTGTATCATGGGACACTCCAAAAACATGTGCAGATCATCCGCCATTCTCTGACCACATTTGTAACATGCCACCACTCCTCTGTTTCCAAACTTTGATAGCTTATGTGGCATCCAGTACATTCTATGAATTGAAAAAAGATGGTTTCTTCTTAAATAGGCAGGCTTAACTACTTGATAAAGCATAGAAAAGATACTTGCCATAACTTCTCCAGCACTGCTTCCGGCAAGCATCTCCGCCACAGCTGTTGCAGCAGCGTGAACTTCCCATCCATTTCTTCCATCATCAGCCAGTACCAGTATGATATTTCCTTCTTCTTTGGTGTCTCAAGCCCCCTATCTTTATTTCCGACGACTGGAACCAGCTTTGGATTTGTAAAAATTTAAACCTTGAGACTTGATGGTTTGTTCTTTGTTGGAGCTCCTCCCATGAGATCAATTGTTCTCACTCCAGTAAGTCCTCCCATCCTACAATACCAGCTTTCCTCAACGGACCTGCCAATTTATTGATAGTCCAGTCCGGAGATCCTGGTGAATCCCAGATGGGGGCAAGATAGCTGTAATACGGTAGTTTTAGTTTCCTTTTAATCAAATACCAAGTTTCCGCCATGCCCTGGAGAATTTTTAGCCACACCTTTTTAAAGTACCTTGGGTCTGCGAACTTCATCATGAAGCCAAAATTATCTCCTTCTACTCCTTTTAACATTCCTGAAAACATCCTGCCAATTTTCAGAGCATGAGGGTCTGTCAAGAAGCATCCTGCCATTTTTAAGTAAAAAGGCCCATGCATTAAATTGCAGATCCGGAAGAGCTAACCCTCCTTTTTCTGTCCTCCTCCTCAGCTTCTTCCAGGAAATACGCGGCCCTTTTGCTGCCCAAATAAAAGTACTGATCTTACCCTGTAATTTCGTAAACCACCCTTCTTTAAACGGCAAAGGTATTGCATTGAAGAGAAAAGTAAACTTCGGGAGTATGACCATCTTCACTAAATTTGCTCTTCCATAGATCGTTAAAGGAAGGTGTGCCCAGCTTGCCATCAAATCACACACCTCTTTCTTTACTCTATTAAAATTTGTTTCCGAGAGTTTCGTAATGTCTTGTGTCACTCTGACTCTCAAATATCTCATCTCAGTTTTGATTCTCTCTGCACCCCCGTCCATGTTCCAAATCATAACATCAGTCTTCCCTCTATTTATCTCATATCCTGAGACTTTTCCACAGTCCTTAGCTATTCTAACCACCTGGGTCATTGAAGCTCGCAGATCCGCAGTATAGATCATTCGATCATCAGCATACACTGCTAGTTTTTTTACCCAACCCTTGCATTGAAAGGGTGCAATCTTCTGTTCAGCCCTCAGTTTTTTCGCCAGTGGTTCCATATACAAGTCAAACAACAGAGGAGACAAAGGGCACCCTTGTCTTGTCCCTCTCATAATCTTAAAAGTTGGTGTCAATATGCCATTCACAAGAACTTTTGCCCTTGGTGCCTTATAGATTTCCACTATTGTTTTACAAAATCTGTCTCCTATATTGATGGCTTTCAGCACTGATTGCAAAAAAGCCCAGTTCACTCGATCAAAGGCTTTACTCGCATCTAAAGCTATGACTGCTAAGGGTGCGTTATTAGCCGTGGCCAGATCTATAGCTCCTATAAGGGAGTAGGTAAGCTCATGCAGTGCCCTCCCTTGTAAAAAACCCTTCTGGTCTTCATGGACGAGATCCCCCATGACACCATTATGTCCCTCCGCCAAGATTTTAGTGAAAATCCTATAGTCACAATTCAAAAGTGACACCGGCCTATATGAATCGCAACTTTTTTCACTCTTCCCTGGTTTCAAGATCAAAGAAATTGTAGCTTCTGACCAAAACTCGGGTTGAGGTGCACCATCCATAAAGATCTCGTTGAACAATTTGTTTAGAATCGGAGTCAAGTTACCTGCTAACGCCCTGTATACTTCCAGTGGGAGACCATCCGGACCGGGTGCTTTCCCCCGTTTGCTCTTCTTCAGTGCCTGCTCCACTTCCCATGTCTGCAATTGTGCATATAAAATCGTGGATTTTCCTTCATTCAAAGGGTCCACAGAACCCTGATTCAACCAATTGCCCCTCTCTTCTTCTGAAGTCACCAGATCCTCTTTATACAGATTCATGAAGTAGCTATAAAAGACTCCCTCAACCTCTTTTCTGTGTGTTAGCACTGTTCCGGTATTCTGGCATTTGATTTCTTGTATTGAATTCTTCACCTGATCTTTCTTGGTTTGCCACGCTAATAGCTTCCCACAATTCTCCCCATACTCAAAAATGCGCATGTTTTCTTACTTCCCACCTCTCCCTAACTCCATTTTTGAGGATGGTAGCTAATTTAAGTTTCAAATCAGATAGTTCGGGCTGTCTAGACTCTCTCTGATTTGTACTTACCATTTCTTCTTCTGCTATTCTTATCTTTTCTTCTATCTTCCTGACTCCTTCCCGAAAGACTCTCCTCTTAGCTGCCGAACAGCTTATTAGCTTCCCCCTTAAATAAGCTTTGTACGTGTCCCCCACTATTCCGGCAGGGGCAGAGCCCCAATTAAAATCAAAGAACTCAGCAGTTTCCTCCTTCAATCTCTCCACTACTACCTGATCCAATAACAGAGTGCGGTCCATAGTCCGCCGAGTCAATATACTATCCTCCGCAAGGGCTATCTCTAGCAGAACCGCTGAGTGGTCTGATAAGTGAGCCCGATGTGTTTAATGATTTGTACTTGGTCTTTTAATCCAGAATCTAATAGAAAGTAGTCTATCCTGGATTGATGACGGTACTTCCTATTGGAATATGTGTACCCTCTTTTGTCTCCCATTCTCCATCTCCAGATATCACACAAACCCAGTTGTTTCATCATCAATTTTATCTGGGCCACCATCTTATAATTAACAATAGCTCTACTCCTTGTCGATCTATCTATAGGTTTCTTTTTGTGTGCAGGAGGCAAGCCCTTTGAAATGTAAGTGGGACTGGGTATATCTCCTCCCCAACCATCCCAGCAGGATGGCCCTTTTGTCTCACTCTCTGGGAAGAATACACAAACCCCAACAGCAGAGCCATTCACAGTCATGTGACCCAGGACACTGGCAGAAGGCACAGATGGTTAGGACAAGAAAATGTCAATTTTCTAAACGTGTCATTTTCATATTTGTGACTACGAATTTACTATTAAAGAGGATTTTAAATTACAATTCATTTGAGAGTAAACGGCATGTCGCTGCCTGCAGATATTTATTTATTTATTTGCGTTCACCTTTGCCGTCGTATGTCGGACTCCACTACCCCCCCCACCTAGCCCTGCCCCCGCCCCGCCTCACCGCCCCACAGCGTTACCTCTGCGAGCCGCCACTGCCAAAATGGCAGTTTAAAACTGCACTAGAGGCTACAGTGGCAGATCTGAGACATGTTTTAAATGGCTACTTCAGTGGGCGGCACAATGAGCGCTGCCTGCCCACTAGTAGCATTTAATTTACAGGCCTTTGGTACATGCAGTACCCTATACTAGTGAATTATAAGTAAATTAAATGTAATAATCAGGTGTAGGCCATTTTTACCATGTTTTTGGGAGACAGAACAAGCACTTTACTACTTAGCAGGGAGAAAGTGCAGAGAGTCCTAATGCCAACAAAAATGGGTTCAGCAACAGAAGTCAAAAATTTGGGGAGACCCTGCAAAAAGGACCAGGTCCAACAACGGGCATTTAACAGGCATTTCAGGTAGATTTGTTTACCCAACTGGACTGTTCATGTAATTTTTTACCACAAAACTACAAATCTGAATCCATGGTCGATTTCTGTCTGGTGTTTTCTCACCTACATGATGTACAGCATGCAGAAACTCTGGTGGGTAGAGTTTGTAATATTTGAAAAAACAAATAAATAAATAAAAATTACATTAGATTGTCACTCTTTGGCAGCTGATGGGTATTCCACAGCACTACACAGGCATTGTGGGGACACTGACATAAATTAGCCTTCCTTCTTATGTTCTGGGTATTCTATGCAATCAAAAGTGCCTCGGCTTGTCTATTTTTTGGAATAATCTGCATTTTAATGGCCCTTGTATAAGGTGTACTTTCCATGGTCTATTGTTGTCAACCTGGCCATTGTGGTGGCCCTCCTTTTCAGATTTGGGCATTGTAGAATTATACTAATGTCTCCTTTTAAATGTGTTCTCTTGACAGGTGTCCACGTTGCCTCTCTGCTTCTTGTAGTAGAATTATATTAGGCCTGTCATGCATTGTCTATTCTTGGCATAAAGAGGGCAGCCTAAGGATTATTGTTGCCATTCCAAGCATGGAGGAGCAAGGCCATCCATGGACCCTGATGGGAAAGTGGCATAAGGTGGGCACCCTCGACATTTTTACAACTAGCTTATGATGATCATCTCTGATATTTCCTTCTGATACAAGTTCACATGAGACAGATTCTATCCATTTGGGGCAGTGATTTGCTTGAGTACTTGATAAGAATGACAAGCTGCTATTTGGAACAAGCAAGGTGGATTTACTGGAAATAAAAGGTTGGTATTAAAGAGGAACAAAAAATGTATAGCGAGAGAGACCTTATTTAATGCGTAGTTACAGTAAACGTACAGTACATATTTGAAATACAAGAGACGGAGTATTCCATCCGCCGAGATCTAAATAAGGCCCAAAGCCTAAAGTTCTTATTTCATATTTTGGCCACTTTCTGCGACCCGAGGATACAGGTAACAATTTTCTACGAGCACCAGGCAAGTGAGGACACAAGCACAATAAGGGGCAGATTTACAAGCCCCTTGCGCCACTTTAGCGTCATTTTTAACATGGAAAAAGTGACGCAAAAGTGGCGCAAGGGGCTTTTAAATCTGCCCCTAAGTGTATAACATCCTCTGACTTATATTCACATAGGGGCATATTATCAAGAGACATATCGCTGCTTTTTCGGCACATAGCGCCGAAAAAGCGGCGATTTTTTTAACTCACTATTTACAAGGACTCGCTAACAAGCTTTAGCGCGAGTTTCCCTGAGTTAGCTGCCTTTTTCTTTCTACTTTGCATGTCAGCGATATTTATCGCCAATGACATGCAAAGTAGGCGTTCCTCACCTAATCCTCATGGAATCCGTCGCCAACACAACATCGCCCTATTATCAATGCGGGTCAAGCGATAAAAAAAGCCGTGCTAACCGCGGTTATCGCCGGAATTTAACACCTGCTTCAAACTTGACTAAACTATATTCACAATGGGAGGTGGATTGACATGTTAAGTTCACACTCCCCTATCAGCAAGGTTTTCAATAGCGCACTAACATTATCGCTGCTTTTCTCACGCAAATGCCGATTATCGCCATCTATCGCTGGAGTGTACATCGCCATTGTGCAAAGCGTTGCTAATACGCCGCTAACACGGCGATGTACTCCAGCGATAGACGGCGATAATGAATATCGCGCTAAGCGCGATTTGCGATAATTATCGCATGTCCTTGATAATATGCCCCATAATATCCAGCATCTTCATTTAGTGCCCTCATGCTTTCCATTGCTCTCTGTTTCTATTCAGGCTCTGCAATAAAAGTCTGGATCTGAGAAACTAATTCGTCATTTTACTGCCTAACGGGGTCAGCAAATAGAGCTGTGTTTTAATGTTGTTAAATGAGAATGCCACAGCAAATGTTAACAGAAACTGGGCATCGCCGCTTTTTGTCTAAACTTAAAAATGCTGATATTTGTTACTATCCCGGACAGCTCCTAGAAGGGCCTCTGACCCAATCAGACTCCCAAAGGACGGTATCTGTGTGCAGTTTCCGCAGCTGCAACAAAACATTTCAAGAGTGTCCCATCTGTAATTAAAGAAAAGCATTTAAGGGTGAATTTACATCTGCGACAAGCCCGGGGGATGTAATTTAGCAATTTGAAAATGACAGGTATGGCTTTACAAGGAGCCATGGCAAGAACAAATTCAGATTTCCAGCAAAGATCCATGTCCCACACACTAACATGGGGCACGTTTAGCAGCTACAACCTTTAATGCTGGAGGTGGCATGCGTGTGTATGGGGCGGAGGGACCTTGAATGTAGTCCTTCCATTCTACAAGTACCAGTCATAGATGTTGTCAAGGGCACAGACCTTTGCCTACTATGGGGCATATTAACTACAAACAGCGATAAACATCGCAAAGCGCGCTTAGCGCTATTACATTTATCGCCGTCTATCGCTGGAATTTATCGCCCGGATAGCGCGTTTCTCCAAGGCGATAAATATTCCAGCAATAGCGGCGAAATGCAGGAATATTGCTGAAAATCCAGCGATATTCCTGCAGCGATAGGGAAAACCTTGATGATAGGAAGATGTGGATTCAGCCATAGAATCCACCTCCCATTATATGTATAGCTAAGTCTGGATTTTTGCAGACGTTAGCTTACGGCGATATCCGCGGGTAGCGTGGATTTTCATGTCGGTAATGGTATCCTGGGCCAGCTTGATAATAGGGAGAAGTGCAGTTGGCGATGATTCCCGTGTTGTTTTGGGAGGAAATGCCTACTTTGCATCTCATTAGAGATGTGAAGCGAGGCGTCGGGAAAACGGCTGCTAACATGCGCTAATGCATGTTAGCACCGCCTTGTAAATAGAGCGAAAGTTTTATCTCTGCTTTTTTGGCTTTTAAAGCCAAAAAAGCGGAGATAAGGCCCTTGATGATATGCCCCCAAGTGTTATGGACGCTGTCAATCAGCACCCAGATATTCATAGGTATTAACCCTCTCAATGGTACTGTACTTTTCTAAAGACCTCTGAGATGAGCATATATTTTCTCCAAAAACTATTATTTTGTATTTTCGTAAGGCTAATTGCTAGCACCTCAGCTTATTGATTTTTCCTATAAGGAAAATAAATCATCAGTGAATCTTCTTCCTCGGTACAGGCGGTTCATCTTTGGAACTCCTTGCCCGCCAAGATATGAAGTATGCAAGATTAACTTAAATTCATGGAGGAAGTAAAAACTTGCCTAGTCTTGAGATAGATTCAGTCAGTTCTAAATTACTGCTAAGCAACAAGATGATGAATGGAATGTTTGAAATAATCTCAGCCACTAGTGATCTCTCTGGGTTACATTCCAGACCATTGTTTATCACCCACTGTGCCATTCTAGATAGAGACTCACCTTATGCAAATCAGTCTTGGTCCTGCACCAAGAGGAACAGTCCAGCCCGAATGTGGTTCCTGTGCTCATTGTGTTATAGGACTCAAGCTATACCTTGCTAACCAGACCTAAGTAGGTTAAAAATGGTCTAGATTGCCTGTGTTCCCACCTGAGGGTGACCTGAGCTCATGTACGTCATTTGGGAGTAGTCACAAGTCACAACTGTGACCTCTAGCTTGCTCCCTGCTACTCCTGGCACTTTCTTTGCAACCCCTGGTCTCAGAGGGGGCAACATTTTTGCCTCCACTGAGGCCAGGGGTCACACAGGAAGTGTCAGGTGTAGGAGGGAGCGACCTAGAGGTCACAGCTGCGACCCGTGACTATGCCGAAATGACGTCCATGAGTTCAAGTCCCCTCCAGATGGGAAGACAAGCAATACAATATACTTAGGTCTGATCAGTAAGGTATAGCTTGAGTCCTATGGCACAGTGAGCACAGGAACCACATCTGGGCATACCCGTTATACTTAGGACATTAACTGCAAAACTACAAGAAATGCTTGACTTAATTTTAGCCAATGGCAATCAATGGGGCCACCTTATATACCATTGCTTCTCACCCACTGTGCTATTCTACATTGTGACTAACTCAATGCAAATCCGTCTTGATCCTACTGCAGTAGAATCAGTCTTTGGCTTGGCAGTACGTGCTGGACTGTTCCTATTAGAGAAGGACCAAATCTGAGGTCGCATGGTGAGCAAAATAACAATGGACTAAAGACTAAGATTATTTCAACTATTCTACCCATCAATTTTTTGTTTACTTCAATTGTAAACTGTAGCTATAATCATTATTTAGCACCCAAAACAAGATAATCGGACCAGTTTTCTTCCCAAAAGTGACTACGAGTCCTGCAAAGCCACACTAGGATGGTCCATGGGCTGACAATAATCAATGTAGATGAACATCAGTGGCCTCCTGTTGGACTTGGCCCTTTTTGCAGGGTCATCCCTGAACGTTTTTGCCTTCCTCCTAGCCTTTTTTCTGACATGGTGTTGGTGGTTTCAGGACTCTGGGCACTTTAGCACTGCTGTTCAGGGTAAAGTGCGTGTGCTCTCTGTGGTAAACATGGTAAGATTGGTCTACACCTGTTTGGCATATTTAATTTACCTGTCAGTCCCTTGTAAAGTGGTATCTCAGATACCCGGGGCTGGTAAATTAAATGCTACTGGTGGGCTTGCAGCGCTGATTGCGCCACCCACCAAAGTAGCCTTTCAAACCTGTCTCAGGCCTCTGCCATTACAGGGCCTGTGCACGCAGTGTTACTGCCGCTGTGACATGACACCTAAAGTGTGTGCCACGTTTGTGACCCCCCTTTTACTGCATGTCAGTCACCCCTAAGGTAGGCCCTAGCAAGCCCTATGGGCAGGATGCATTGTAGGTAAAAGGTAGGACATGTACCTTAAGTGTGTGACATGTCCTGGTAGTGACAAACAGCCATTTTGGTTTCTCACTGCTGTGAGGCTGCCCTCCCATAGGAATGCATTGGGGATTCCCTGATAAGTGTTTCAGTGGTAATTCCTGATATGAGAGGAGCAGCGTGGTCAAGTTTGGTATGGTTGGAATAGTAATAATAAATGCTGCGCAATGGTGTGCGTAGATTTATTATCACTATTTTAGAAATGCCACTTTTAGAAGTTGGCATTTCTGTGTGCTATGTGTCTGCCTGCCTGATGTGTATTGCATGTCTGGCTCTGGAGTGACAGGGGCTGGTGAGGTGTGTGTGGCTCCAGGGAGGGCAGGGTGAGTCAGCCCTAGGCTGAATAGGAGACCTGCATTTGGAGTAGTGGGAGTAGTAGTCCCCTGACCCTGAATAGGTCTGTGCCTGCCTGGGTGAATGCTGGCTCCGCCCCCTGTGGTGGTCTGATGACCGAGCCCCCACCTGACAAAGGGGAAGAAGAGCCCTGTAAACAGAGTGCTCCAATACCCCCCAGAACCAGTTGAGACTGGTTCCCCCACCCCTGTGCCAAGGGCAGAACAAAGAAAGAATGTAGTATAAATATTGGAGCTGTGACCCCATGTGTGTGTGCTTTCTGGTGCTTACTTGCGGCCGGCAGGCTGCCAGCCTGCCAGGAGGAACCACCGCTGGGGATGGACTTGCTGCCCTGCTAGGCAGCTGAGGGGTCTGCTGGCCTTAGAGCCCCAGCGTGCTGGCCTGCCTGTTGTTTTCTTTGCCCAGGTCTGGCCTGGTGGATTCCTGGGGGAAGAGCACTGCCTGCTCCCCAATTGGGCTTTTGAAGAGGGAAGCAGGCTGAGCGCTGCATTTTCTTCCCTTTGTCCTGCAGCCCTGGGCTTGCAGCACTGCAGGATTCTTGTGCCCCTCAGTGCTGGGCTGAACCTCAACAGCGCGTGATAGGCGCTTTCCTAAAATTGCATTTCCAGACCCTGAGGAAGGGGCTCCAACTCTGCTGGTAAGGAGCGCTGTGGCCAGGAAGGAGAAGGAGGCTGCCAGTGCGCATGTCAGCGCATCTATGGGAGAATCTCCCCCCCCCTTCTTCTCCCATGGATTAGCAGGGCGAGCGTGGAGAGATGCTCCTGATCCTAACAGTGCGTGGGGAGTGCTGTGTTTAATAGCCCGAGAGGTGGGCTCTTGCTGCAGCGCGAAACCGGAAGTCAGGTGCCCGCTGCCTGACTAGGGGCGAAGCTGACCTAAGACCAGCCAATGGTGAAGCGGCCCTGCCGGAAGACAGGCAAGGACTGCGCCTGGTTGGAGGCGGGGCACCCGTAGCCACGAGGAGAGCCCTGCATGCTGCTGAGTCTATTTGTGGTAGTAAGAGGAGTCGGAGCCTTGCATGCTCACCTGGCAAATCGGCAAAGGACCTGAGCCACGCGGGCCCCCTTCTGCCCCTTTCCGCCCCTTTCCGCCCCTTTCCGCCCCTTTCCGCCCTTTTCTCCAGTGAGTGGCCCTAAGCAGAGGCAGTCCCCAGAGAGCGGAACTGACGAGAGGAAGGAATCCTCCCGGTTCCCAGGGATTGCGGTCCACAGCTGGGAGTAGACTCGCTCAGCCCAAAGGAATGGTGAGTCTGGCCATTGAAGAAGTTTCGCCCACGCGGGAGACACCGAGGGAGGTCCTTCCGCCGTTGGGACATTGCGCTACCGGTTGGTAGCAGTGCCGACCCCCTGTGCATTACGGGCCTGATTTTTGCTGCGCCTGCAACATGGGGGCAATTTATCATTTAAGGAGTCCCGGTGGGAGGGGCTTGAGTGTCCCTGCGGGGCCGGTGTTCACTTGGCACACAGCTGCACCACGAGAGCGCAGGCAGCTGCAACGAGGGGGCATTTCGTTACATGAGGAGGAAGGGGTGAGACGCACCCCGCGCCCCAGTGCGTTTCGCACATTGCTTTCGCTGCCAAGGCAGCCCTAGGGCCCAGTGGAAGGCCCCAGTTACGCCCTGACATTCTGGACAAAGGGCATTTGAGCCCCAGTGAAAGGCCAGTTGGCCTGGGGTCATTTTGGTGAGATGGGTAGGGCGCAAGGCTCTACCAGGATTGCGTAGTGTGTTTATGCCTAATCTGATTGTTGCTAAATGTGATTTATGCACCATGACTATTGCATAATGTGTTTATACTTGTGATGCCTAATGCATAATGTGTTTATGCCTACAGAGGTGGCATAATAGGTTTATGCTTATGTGATTTATGCATAGTGTGTTCTATGCCTAAAGTAGTGCAGACATAAGGTGTTTATGTTGCAGGTGAGAATGCTGAGGTCATTATTGTGCCAGTAGTTACTGGTGGTGTTTTATTTTTGCTACTAGTGCTTTCTAAAGGTTCTGACAGTGGCCCGATTGGCCCTGTCCTGTGTATATAGTCCCTTTAAATTACTACCTTGTGCCAGTTGGCGCAGTGTATATGTGTGATTATGATTCTAATGTGTTTTGGATAATACAAAGGCTATTTTTGATATAACCTTGTGTGGAGTTTCTCCTGTAGTGTGCCTAGTGTGTTGCTGCTGTGTGTGTGTTGCGCAAACGCTTTACACATTGCCTCTGGGATAAGCCTGACTGCTCGTGCCAAGCTACTAAGGGGGTGAGCAGGGGTTATCTTCAGCGTGTAACTCCCTTGCCCTGACTAGTCTGGTGGTTTCTGCCTGGCTTAGGCGCATGCCCAAGCCAACCAGAAATCCCATTTCTAACATTGATTGTCAGCGGTGAGGATAGGACTCGCGTTTGCGCAGTACCACAGCAATAACTGGTTGCACTACAAACTCTGCATTTAGATATTCACAGGTTTGGGGATTATTTTTTCCTGATTTTGTTTTTCTCCTAAAAGTGTAATTTTTTAATTGTGTATTCCTGCTTCAGCTCTTGCACCTAGGTCCCTTGTGTCGCACTTGTGTCTTAGTGCTTTGCCAAAATGGAATCTGCCTTTAATGTACATGATCTGTTGGAATACAGTATGTTGGAGTTGAGGGGGTTCTGTGAAGAGAGAGACCTAGTAGTGAAGGGGTCAGACACCAAGCTAGATCTTCAGGAAACCCTACTCCTGTGGCAAGGGAAAATATGGGCATTGGAGGACCAGGAGAGGGAGGGTTCCCAGTCCGCATACCAAGAGGGTAGTGGGTCTGAGGGTAACCCTGAAGAGTCTGAAGAGGAGGAAGAAAATGACAGGGCAGGGTCGCCAGTACGTAGGGGGGACCCAATAGAGAGGGAGTCCCTTGCTGGGTCCAGTGCCAGGGTCAGTGCCCCATCCCTTTCCCGGTCCCCAGAGGAATGGGTGGATAGGAAGGAAGAAAGGGAGCATCAGCTGGCGTTGGAAATGCTCCAGGCGGAGGATGTCAAGGAAATAGCGCACCTGGGCATAGAGGAGAAAAAGGCATTGTTGGCTCAGGAGTTGAGTCTCAGGGCAGTGGGCCTTGAAGAGAAAAAGCTAGAGACCGAAAGGGTCTTAGCGTAGGAGAGGATTGCGGAGGCAGAGAGGGCCTTCGCCAGGGAGAAACTAGCTCCGGAGGGTAGATTATCCCCTGAGTTCAGTTTTAGTTGTCTGGATTCACCAGTGAGGGTGGGGTCCAGTGGTGGCAGCAATATGGAGTCCAGTGCAGGAAGTCCCACTCCCAGATCCCAGAGTATGGTGCCTGGTGCCCAGAAAGAGGGATACAGGTTAAGGTTCAGGGGCAGTAAGAAACTGTCTCACCAGTATTGGGGGGAGTTTGTGGATGTGTGTTGTGATGCACTGGAGGATTGGGTGATGGGTAGCACGGCAAATGATTTTGAAGGGCTGTTCAATCTGGTTGTCAGAGAGCACATGTTCAGTAATTGTTTTCCGGGGTTGCGCCAACACCTGTTGGAGTGTGAGTTCTCTGATCCCAGGGAGCTTGCACGGGAGGCAGACCTCTGGGTGGCTGCCAGAGGGTCTGAAGAGGCATTGGGGAGTGACCCTAAGAGGAGTGGCCCAGGTATCTTCCAGCCCAGAGTGGTGGGAGAGGTTCAGAGTAGCCCAGCTAGGTCCCGTTGTAGTGGGAAGGTTGTAGGGCCTCACGTCCTGTCTCCTAGGAGAAGGAGTGAGGCTGGGATGTGTCCCGATAGTGCCCAACCTCAGTCTCAGGGCCTGGATGGTTCCTTAAGGGAACACCAGGTAGGGAGCCTAAGCTGTACTAGTAGTCCATTTCAGGGGGATCTCCTAGTGTCACTAGAACGTGGAGTGTCTGTAAGCAGACCTCCATCAGTTCTGGTGTCTGGCAGTGCCACTCCTAAGTGGAGGGTGCAGAAGTCCAGATTGAGGGGTGAGAGGGGGAGAGAGTCCCCAGTGGAAGAACTAGTGGGTCAGGGGCCAGCCAGAAGGGCTGAGTCTCCTAGGAGTGACCATGGTGACACCACTTCTGTCCTGGGGGATCTTCACGCACTGTCAGATGGACAGGGGTCAGGAGATCTGCGCCAGGCAGACTGTCACACGACACATGAGTTATGTATTACCCTCGGGGGGCATGTGTGCTCCCAAGGAAGTCCTGGTGTGCCGGGCAGGTGCTCAGCCGCAGGGTTTAGTCCCTGGGTTGGGGAGCCAGGTTCAGGGGTTACCTGACCTGGAGAGAAGGACATCTGTAATCAGTGTCCCTACTGTTTTGGCTTCTGGGGGTACCACTCCAGTTAGGAGGGTGCAGAACTCTGGAAGGGGGTGCAGAGGGAGGGAGTCCTCGCCTCTGACCCCGGTGCAACCTGAGGGTTTAGACCCTAGGTTGGGAGACCAGTTGCTGGAGAGAGGTCCTGAACTGGTGGGAGAGTTGTGTTCTGAGGGTGCCTCTCCAAGGAGGAGAGTGCGGGACCCCAGAAGGAGAGGTAGGGGGGAGCAGAGCCTCGCCCGTGACTTCTGGTCAGCCTGAGGGTGCGAACCCTAGGTTGGAGGATCAGTGGCAGTTTAGAACTGCACTGATGAGAGGTAGAGTGGAGAATGGGTACTATGTGCCTGGGGCTACTGCCCCCCCACTCTGTGGAATGGCAAGGACCAAAGACATCTTGATGGCCTAATGCCTGGTCCTGGCCGTGGCCAGCTAGGGAGTACCAGTGGGATAGCCTAGTTGGTCCTGGGAGCTTTGACAGAGGGAACCACATGGGTTCAGAATGGCGTAGAACTGGAGTGTGCCCCTGCAGTTGCGGGCCGGCATCCGTGTTCTATCGCCCAAAGCAGGGAAGCCCAT
This sequence comes from Calotriton arnoldi, assembly GCA_963921515.1. Classification (NCBI taxonomy): domain Eukaryota; kingdom Metazoa; phylum Chordata; class Amphibia; order Caudata; family Salamandridae; genus Calotriton; species Calotriton arnoldi. The sequence goes on from CAWUFW010013981.1 coordinate 347,083, forward strand.
CAAGGTGGTGATTGGTCTACCCTGCGTTTTGGCTGGAAGGGGGTTGTATTGGACTTGGCCCTTATTGCAGGGTCATCCCTGAACTTTTTTGCCTTCCTCCTAGCCTTTTTTATGACATGGTGTTGGTGGTTTCAGGACTCTGGGCACTTTAGCACTGCTGTTCAGGGTAAAGTGCATGTGCTCTCTGAGGTAAACATGGTGAGATTGGTCTACACCTGTTTGGCATATTTAATTTACCTGTCAGTCCCTTGTAAAGTGGTATCTCAGATACCCAGGGCTGGTAAATTAAATGCTACTGGTGGGCTTGCAGCGCTGATTGCGCCACCCACCAAAGTAGCCTTTCAAACCTGTCTCAGGCCTCTGCCATTGCAGGGCCTGTGCGCGCAGTGTTACTGCCGCTGTGACGTGACACCTAAAGTGTGTGCCACATCTGTGGCCCCCCTTTTACTGCATGCCAGTCACCCCTAAGGTAGGCCCTAGCTAGCCCTATGGACAGGGTGCATTGTAGGTAAAAGGTAGGACATGTACCTTAAGTGTGTGACATGTCCTGGTAGTGACAAACAGCCATTTTGGTTTCTCACTGCTGTGAGGCTGCCCTCCCATAGGAATGCATTGGGGATTCCCTGATAAGTGTTTCGGTGGTAATTCCTGATATGAGAGGAGCAGCGTGGTCATGTTTGGTATGGTTGGAATAGTAATAATAAATGCTGCGCAATGGGGTGCGCAGATTTATTATCACTATTTTAGAAATGCCACTTTTAGAAGTTGGCATTTCTGTGTGCTATGTGTCTGCCTGCCTGATATGTATTGCATGTCTGGCTCTGGAGTGACAGGGGCTGGTGAGGTGTGTGGCTCCAGGGAGGGCAGGGTGAGTCAGTGCTAGGCTGAATAGGAGAGCTGCATTTGGTGTAGTGGGAGGAGTAGTCCCCTGACCCTGAATAGGTCCGTGCCTGCCTGGGTGAATGTTGGCTCCGCCCCCCTGTGGTGGTCTAATGACCGAGCCCCCACCTGACAAAGGGGAAGAGGAGCCCTGTAAACAGAGTGCTCCAATACCCCCCAGAACCAGTTGAGACTGGTTCCCCCAGCCCTGTGCCAATGGCAGAACAAAGAAAGAATGCAGCATAAATATTGGGGCTGTGACCCCATGTGTGTGTGCTTTCTGGTGCCTACTTGTGGCCGGCAGGCTGCCAGCCTGCCAGGAGGAACCGCCGCTGGGGATGGACTTGCTGCCCTGCTAGGCAGCTAAAGGGTCTGCTGGCCTTGGAGCCCCAGCGTGCTGGCCTGCCTATTGTTTTCTCTGCCCAGCTCTGGCCTGGTGGATTCCTGGGGGAAGAGCACTGCCTGCTCCCCAATTGGGCTTTTGAAGAGGGAAGCAGGCTGAGCGCTGCATTTTCTTCCCTTTGTCCTGCAGCCCTGGGCTTGCGGCACTGCAGGATTCTTGTGCCCCTCATTGCTGGGCTGCACCTCAACAGCGCGTGATAGGCGCTTTCCTAAGATTGCATTTCCAGAGCATGAGGAAGGGGCTCCAACTCTGCTGGTAAGGAGCGCTGTGGCCAGGAAGGAGAAGGAGGCTGCCAGTGCGCGTGTCAGCGCATCTACGGGAGAATGTTCCCCCCCCTTCTTCTCCCATGGATTAGTAGGGCGAGCATGGAGAGACGCTCCTGATCCTAACAGTGCGTGGGGAGCGCTGTGTTTAATAGCCCGAGACGTGGGCTCTTGCTGCAGCGCGAAACCGAAAGTCAGGCGCCCGCTGCCTGACTAGGGGCGAGGCTGACCTAAGACCAGCCATTGATGAAGCGGCGCCGCCGGAAGACAGGCAAGGACTGCGCCTGGTTGGAGGCGGGGCTCCCGTAGCCACGAGGAGAGCCCCACATGCTGCTGAGTCTATTTGTGGTAGGAGGAGGAGTCGGAACCTTGCAGGCTCACCGGGCAAATCGGCAAAGGACCGGAGCCTTGCGGGCCCCCTTCTGCCCCTTTCCGCCCTTTTCTCCAGCGAGTGGCCCTATGCAGAGGCAGTCCCCAGAGAGCGGAACCGACGAGAGGAAGGAATCCTCCCGGTTCCCAGGGATTGCGGTCCACAGCTGGGAGTAGACTCGCTCAGCTCAAAGGAATGGTGAGTCTGGCCATTGAAGAAGTTTCGCCCACGCGGGAGAGACCGTGGGAGGTCCTCCCGCCGTTGGGGCATTGCGCTACCGGTTGGTAGCAGTGCCGGCCCCCTGTGCATCACAGGCCTGATTTTTGCTGCTCCTGCAACGTGGGGGCAATTTATCATTTGAGGAGTCCCGTTGAGAGGGGCTTGAGTGGCCCTGCGGGGCCGGTGTTCACTTGGCACACAGCTGCACCACGAGAGCGCGGGCAGCTGCAACGAGGGGGCATTTCTTTACATGAGGAGGAAGGGGTGAGATGCACCCCGCGCCCCAGTGCATTTCGCACATTGCTTTCGCTGCCAAGGCAGCCCAAGGGCCCAGTGGAAGGCCCCAGTTACGCCCTGACATTCTGGACAAAGGGCATTTGAGCCCCAGTGAGAGGCCAGTTGGCCTGGGGTCATTTTGGTGAGATGGGTAGGGCGCAAGGCTCTACCAGGATTGCGTAGTGTGTTTATGCCTAATCTGATTGATGCTAAATGTGATTTATGCACCATGACTATTGCATAATGTGTTTATCCTTGTGATGCCTATTGCATAATGTGTTTATGCCTACAGAGGTGGCATAATAGGTTTATGCTTATGTGATTTATGCATAATGTGTTTTATGCCTAAGGTAATGCAGACATAAGGTGTTTATGTTGCAGGTGAGAATGCTTAGGTCATTATTGTGCCAGTAGTTACTGGTGGTGTTTTATTTTTGCTACTAGTGCTTTCTTAAGGTTCTGACAGTGGCCCGATTGGCCCTGTCCTGTGTATATAGTCGCCCGTAAATTACTACCTGGTGCCAGTTGGCGCAGTGTATATATGTGATTATGATTCTAATGTGTTTTGGATAATACAAAGGCTATTTTTGATATAACCTTGTGTGGAGTTTCTCTTGTAGTGTGCCTAGTGTGTTGCTGCTGTGTGTGTGTGTTGCGCAAACGCTTTACACATTGCCTCTCGGATAAGCCTGACTGCTTGTGCCAAGCTACCAAGGGGGTGAGCAGGGGTTATCTTCAGCGTCTAACTCCCTTGCCCTGACTAGAGTGGTGGTTTCTGCCTGGCTTAGGCGCATGCAAAGCCAACCAGAAATCCAATTTCTAACACCTCCTAAAAGCTTGGATATGTACATAATTCGAAGCTATCATCACCAAATGTAATCAGTGTTAGTGGCATATAAGTATGCATCCTGTTGGGCCTGAATAAGAATCTAAACAACTAGATGTCACTGACTGTAGCCAGTGCAGGCTGTATGAAAATATACAGTCCAGTGGCCATAAAGTTGCACCCAATCAGACCAGAACTGTCTGTTATACTCATAAAAGAATCCGCCTTAACTAGTCACTCATTACCAAAGTGGACAGGCAGTAATGGCTGAGGAGATCTACCACATACTGCTGGCACCCTGAAGAATTGTATACAGGTTGTCCCTACCACCATATTGCTCTTAACCCATGCTATCTCATAGCCTTACCATCATAAAAGATGACTGCGATGAATATGTTCCAGGTAGATGTCTGTCTATCTCTTTTTCCCCCTTTCCCTGCTGTCCATCCAGCGCTGACTCATAAAACCTATAGAGTCGGCAATATAACTGCTGTAGTCAGCAACAGAAGTCGATTGAAAAATATTAGGGAAACAGAACCAGAATACAGGACCTACATGGTAGAAATTTTAATAATAATATATTCATCTGTCTCTCACACTGCCTTCTCCATCCCACTGTATCAGAAGACTAGATAAGAGCACCTCTCTGTTCACTCATGCACAGCACTAAAATGCTTTCCTCAGAGGATCACTACAAATACAACAATTTTACAATCACACATTCACCATGGTGTAGTGTGCTACTCATCCGAAAATGTCCTTCAGTGGCCCACAAAGGGCTTTAAAGTGCTTTGTAAGTGCTACATTAAAAAGTGTTTTCAGCTGAATTGGATTCCAACATGGATAAAAGAACGGTGTCATCATCATAAATGGGGAATGACACAGACTAAGACCCCAATTCCTGGGTAAAAACTCTCATAGAAGAAAAAGTAGCTTCTAAATGGGTAAACTAATAATTGAGAAAATACACAGCTCTGCAGTAATCAGTTAGAGGCAAAAATGAATAGACCATGCCGATGAGCCACATACCCTAACCTTTACCTACGTGACTGAATAAAGTTGATGTATCATACAAAAATCAGTACATGTCCTACCTTTCACATACACTGCACCCTGCCCAAGGGGGTATCTTGGGCCCACCTGAGGGATGCCTTACATGTAAGATAAGGGAAGGTTTGGGCCTGGCAAGTGGGTGCACTTGCCAGGTCGACATGGCAGTAAAAACCGCACACAGACACTGCAGTGGCAGGTCTGAGACACCTGTGAAAGGCTACTTTTGTGAGTGGCACAATCAATGCTGCAGGCCCACTAGTTCCTGTGGTCAATGTGTATAGTACAGGATAATAATTAAGCTCAATGGCAATATTCATTGGACAAAGTCTGTCAAAGAGACAATCAGGACTACACACCTTAAGGTTGAAAAACAATTATTGTTTATATAGACGTGATAAAGTTCATCACAAGAAGTGCGCGTTGTCCCAAGTGAAATGCAAATCTACTATTTACAAGAGTAACAGTTTGTGGAATTTTTTTAAGGTTTCAAATTCTTACAAAAAACGACCATGACATGAGTATACAATTTTCATTCAGTGCCTACTACCACATTAGTAGGGCTAGGGAATGGTTCGTTTTTAAAAAGCGTGTAGATGGCGTTTTGACCCCACAACCAGTAGGGTGTCTCATCAGGACCTAGCAATGAGGGACACCTGAGAAAGAATAACGGGAGATGACTGAGTCGGTATTGATTGGAAGGGGGAGGGGAAGGAAAGGCAAAATATTGATACTTGTAGGGACTGGGTTCCCCTCCCCCTTCCAATCAAAACCGACTCCGTCATCTCCCGTTATTCTTTTTCAAGTCTAGTACCACATCTCTGGGTATATGTACTTCTCTCTCAGCACTAGATGTCATATTTTTGCTGCCACCATCTGAGCTGGACTCCGCCCTCATGGCTTCTACCTCCAGCCCAGCTAAGCTCAGCTCCTGAGCAACACACTTTTCTTTTTCCTGGGCTAAAGCTCTTTTAACCTCAGTCCTCTTGACTTCCCGGTAGAACTCTCTCATTCTCTGATCATGAGCTCGGATCCTACTCTTTTCTTCACAAGCCCATCTTTCCCCCCATGTTTCCTTCTCAAGGCCACTGCCCTCCTGTAGGTCAAGTGCAAACGCAAGTCCTATCCTCACCCCTGACAACCCATGTTAGAAGTGGGTGTTCTGGTTGGCTAGGGTATGCACCTAAGCCAGGCAGAATCCACCACCCTAGTCAGGATAAGGGGATTACACATCTAAAATAACCCCTGCTCTCCCCCTTGGTAGCTTGGTACGAGCAGTCAGACTTATCCCAGAAACAGTGTGTAAAGCATTTGCACATAACCAGCAGCAATACAGTGAAAACGAATCACTGACAGAATATCGACGACCACAATATCGAGGTCCCAAAACATCAGGACCTAAATATCGATGTCAAGAATATTGACATCCTATCTACATCATGGTAAGTACATAAATATCGAAAGAAAAATATAGTTGTTAAAAATATCGATGTAAAAAATATTGTTTTTTTATATATAAAAAATAATATAAAATAAATTAAATAATACATATAACTTAAAAATAATCATTTATAATTGTTAGAAAATGTTAAACATTATAAGTAATAAATGTAATGTAAAAATAAATTAATCAAACATATATAAAATATAATATATATATTTACTTAATAATAATTAATAAATAGTTATTTTAATAAATAATAAAATATTATAAATATATTAAAAATTATAAATACATATATATATACATACACCTGTAACATTAAAAAAAATATATATATATGTCTTGACACTGTTCAAATAATTGACATCTAAGGGAGTCATGTTTGGAATCTTTGGTATCAGGAACAATATTGTTGATATCATTGTGTATTTTAAAACACTGTTCTTTATAATTTATAATTAAGTTTGGTGTTTTTAAGCGCTCCTTTGTAATTATGGTATTAATTGTCAAATGTTGAAAAAGGCACTTGCTTTTTTAACTTTGTATATGTTTCCTCCATGTCTATTGTTGGGTGCTTGTTGCCTATTGGTGTGTTTTTTCTGCACTTGTCACTTTAAATAATCCACACTCCTCTCCCAGCGTCATGTGATCAAGGCCTTCTGAAGGCCGAAACGCGTCATGGCGGACTCTATGGGCGTCTGAAAATAAAAATTCTGTCGTACTTACAACTGGGTCTGTTTTCGTCTGTTGGTGAGCTGCAGGATTGCGGTGGCGAAGTACTTTGCATATATATATATATATATATATATATTGTAAATTAAAATATTAACATATTTATTAATTTTTAAAACTACATTTTACACTACATTAATTGCAACAGTAAAGAAAGTGTTAGATAGTGGAGGGGAATAATTTACTATTCCCACTCCAGCGAGTGCAACCGTAGGGAAAGTGTTGGATAGCGGAGGGAATTAATTTACTATTCCCACTCCAACAAATGCAACAGTAGGGAAAGTGTTGGATAGCGAAGGGGAAAAAATTACTATTCCCACTCCAGCGAGTGCAACAGTAGAGAAAGTGTTGGATAGCGGACTGGAATAATTTACTATTCCCACTCCAATGAGTGCAACAGTAGGGAAAGTGTTGGATATTGGGGAGGAATAATTTACTATTCCCACTCCAATGAGTGCAAGAGTAGGGAAAGTGTTGGATAGCGGAGAGGAATAATTTACTATTCCCACTCCAATGACTGCAACAGTAGGGAAAGTGTTGGATAGCGAAGAGGAAAAAATTACTATTCCCACTCCAGCGAGTTCAACAGTAGGGAAAATGTTGGATAGCGCAGGGGTAAAAATTACTATTCCCACTCCAGAGAGTGCAACAGTTGGGAAAGTGTTGGATAGCGGAGGGGAATCATTTACTATTCCCACTCCAGCAAGTGCAACAGTAGGGAAAGTGTTAGATAGCGCAGTGGTAAAAATTACTATTCCCACTCCAGGGAGTGCAACAGTAGAGAAGGTGTTGGATAGTGGAGGTGAATAATTTAGTATTCCCACTCCATCAAGTGCAACAGTAGTGAAAGTGTTGGATAGCAGAGGGGAATAATTTACTATTCCCACTCCATCGAGTGCAACAGTAGGGAAAGTGTTGGATATCGGAGGGAATTAATTTACTATTCCCACTCCAACAAATGCAACAGTAGGGAAAGTGTTGGATAGCGAAGGGGAAAAAATGACTATTCCCACTCCAGCGAGTGCAACAGTAGGGAAAGTGTTGGATAGTGGACGGGAATAATTTACTATTCCCACTCCAATGACTGCAACAGTAGGGAAAGTGTTGGATAGCAAAGAGGAAAAAATTACTATTCCCACTCCAGCGAGTGCAACAGTAGGGAAAATGTTGGATAGCACAGGGGAAAAAATACTGTTCCCACTCCAGAGAGTGCAACAGTTGGTAAAGGGTTGGACAGCGGAGGGGAATCATTTACTATTCCCACTCCAGCAAGTGCAACAGTAGGGAAAGTGTTAGATAGCGCTGTGGTAAAAATTACTATTCCCACTTCAGGGAGTGCAACAGTAGAGAAAGTGTTCGATAGCGGAGATGAATAATTTACTATTCCCACTCCAGCAAGTGCAACAGTAGGGAAAGTGTTGGATAGCGGAGGGGATAAAACTTAAGATTACAGCTATTGAACCTAAATCCCCAAACAAAATAAAAACAAAACAATTACCAAAAATATTTATCAATTAATAAATTAATATTAATTCTCAACTAATGATTAATTTATTTAGGGTGGACATTAATGTCCACCCTCTACCCCAAAAATTCACCAAAACACACACATAAAAATATTTACACATTTTCCATAACTAATTTAACATTAATAAATGAATAACAATTATCAACAAATCATTAATTATTTTAAAAAAATGTTTCTTCCCAACATTTACAACTAAAAGCCCCACAACTTACACATCAAGATTATTCCACAATTAGCATATTAAATAATTTATTATTTAATTATCATTAATTTATAAATATTTAAATAATTATAAATAATTTACATCCCACCATATTCCATTATAAATCACACCAACAATGTTGTAAAACATGACACAATTAACATAATTAATTAACAATCAATTAATTAATTGATAACAATTAACAATCAAAATAAAAACAATTAATAATAAATTAATTCACACAATTAACACTATAAAATAACATTAAAAAAATTAATTTAAAAATATTGAAAAATGTATTCAAATTAAATTACTTCCCACCATACTCCCCTATCAACACACAACCCGCTCCTAAAAAAATGACACAATTAACATAATTACCAATTAATTAATAATTATTACCAACCAATTAATAATTAATTAATAATATAACTAAATTACCACAATTAATAATAAAAAAATATTAAATACATAATTAATAATTATTAAAAAATATTAATTAATTAATTATAATTAAATTACTTCCCACCCTACTCCCCTATCAACCCACAACCTGCTCCTAAAAAAAGGACACAATTAACATAATTACCAATTAATTAATAATAATTAACAGCCAATTATTAAATAATTAATAATAAATTAATTACCACAATTAACAATATAAAATCTAAAATACATAATTATTAATTAATAAAAATATTAATTAATTAATTATAATTAAATTACTTCCCACCCTATTCCACTATAAACCCACAACCCGCTTCGGAACTAAAAGGCAAAATTTATAATTAAAATAAAATTAATAACTTCTAAAAATTATTAATAAATTTATTATAATTAAATTACTTCCCACCCTATTCCCCTATAAACCCACAACCCGCTACGGAAATAAAACGCAAAATTTACTTAAAATAAAATTAATAACTCCTAAAAATGTAATACATATATTAAAAAACAAATGCAATACTTGAACAAAAAATATAGAACACATACATTTAAAATACATACTAAAATACATAACACTAATATAAACATCGATATTATTAACAACGATATTTTTACAAACGATATTACTAACTTCGATATTAACAAAACGATATTTCTTACCTTAAAGTCGATATTCTGGTCCACGATATTCTTGCAGTCGATATTCTGTCATCACGATATTTGCAACTCAATATTATGTCTGTGCACCAGTGAAAACACTACAAAATGGCCCCACACCAGTTTTTGAAGAATATCCAATATTTATCTGTGTGAAACAGGACTAAAACGATGACAATCCAACATACAATGATGAAAATGTGAATAATGCACACATGGGCTTCATATACAGTTCCTTGAAGTTGATAGCTCCATCTGGGGCTATCACTGCATCGTGAACAAACAAATCCAACATATCTGGACGGTCGCGGGATTGCGGGCCAGCTACAATGTCGGAAAGATCTGAAAAACAGTACCTTTGTAGATGCAGGGCATCTGACATTGCAGTGAGCTCCGGAGGAGCGGCGTTGGTAGGTGTCAGTTTCGGACATCGGTACAAGAGTTGTCGGGTCCTTGAAGTCACACGTGTGGCAGTTCGAACTCCATGAGTTTGAAGTCAGGTGTGCCGGCAGGCCTCAGGGTGTCGAGCGGAGCGGTGCGAAGTGCAGCGGTGCAGCATGCGGTGCCCTCAGGTCGCGGGGCAGGCTGCGGCTTGGTGACGGTCGTCCAGCGGCATCGGTGAGACCAGGGCTTCAGTGCAAAGCGGGGCAGTGCTTGTTGCGGTGCTGACAGGTCATGGTGCAGGCAGCTGCATCATCGTTGCTGAAGCGCTGTCGTCGGTAGACCCAAGGCTGTGGTGCGAGATGGGGCAATGAGGTGAGAGGGGCCCACAGGTCACGGTGCAAGTGGTGGTGTCGGTTGACGATCTGGAGTCAATGGCGTCGGTGGGCCAAGGCTCCGGTGTGGGATGGGGTGGTGCATCAAGTAACCTACGAGCGGTGCCCCGAAACCATGTGCAGACAGCGGCATAGATGTCAGCTTGGAAAAGTGGCGTCGGTGATACCAGGGCTGCGGTACAATGTGGGATGGTGCTCTGTGTTCTCCACAAGCAGTGTCCACAGGTCGCGGTGCAGGCAGCGGCATTGGTGACGGTGTCACGTGGCTGTCTGGGATACCAGGGTGGCAGTGTGAAGCGAGGCAGTGCGGAGTGCATTGCCCACAGGTCACGGTGCAAGCAGCGACTCGGTGGCAGCATCAGACGGTGTCGCCGGTGAGAGCAGGGTTGCAGTGCGAAGTGTGGCGGTGCCCTCTGAGGTGCCTTCAGGTCACGGAGCTGGCAGCAGGATCATTGACGGCGTCAGGTTACCTTTTCTCCTCTGTGGCAACTGAAACATCCAGTTCCAGAAGCCGGTACTCAGAAGATGTTGAAGTCTTTGATTTCCCTGAGACTTCCAACAGGAGGCAAGCTCTACATCACCCCATACTTAGGATGCAGAAAGTCCAGTCCAGTTCTTTACCTGCCCAATACAGAAGCAGCAACTGCAGGCCAATCCAGCAAAGCACACAGCAAAGTGGTAGTCTCTCCTCACAGCTTTTCCAGCTCTTCTTCCTGGCAGGTTCCTTATTCCAGCAGTAATCCAAAGTTCTGGGGTCTAGGCCCCAATATTTATACAGCATTTTCTTTGAAGTATGCACAAAGTTCCTCTGGCACACATAAACCAGTTCAGCCTGGCTCAGGCCAGGTTCACAGCAGGAGGTGGAGACAGCTTTGTGAGAGGCAGCCACAGTCCATTCAGGTGCAAGCAGCAACTCCTCCTAACACTCTCAATGCAGCCTGGTCTATTCTACCTGGTTATGATTCACCCAGGAAAGGCAAGTCACACCTCACCCCCCCTTGTGTCTGTCTAGTAGGAATGCACATCCCCTGCTCCTGTGAAACTAAACCCAGACAGGGAATACACAAAAGGCAGAGGCACAGAGGGTGGTTAAGCAAGAAAATGCCCACTTTCTAAAAGTGGCATTTTCAAACACATAATTAGGGCTCCCGGTTTTATGGTATTTATTTTTTCAACACTTCTGTCTGTATTTATCCATATTTCTTTTTTGGCCATTTTATCTGTATTTATCCATATTTATTTTGTGTTTTGCGCATAAATGAAGTTGTAAAACTGCACATTTCCATATTTATTTAACTGATAGGTGCGCACTCATACTTTGATGTCTCTCCTGTTTTAGCTATTTAAGCTGCCAAATATTACATGACAAAACATCCACTGGTAAATACTAACATTATACCATAAATGTACGTTGACATATGCCGTTATTTAAAGAAATATCATCCTGTTTTTCAATTTTCCATGCTGTCCATCTGCTCAGCTGCTGGCCTCTAATTCATTAAAGACAGCACGGAGAGTCACTTAAAAGAAAAACAATTTTCTGCATTTTTCCACTTTTAAAAATAAATGCAGACAGAAAACACATGGGGGCCGATTCCGATTTGGGCCGGAAAAAATACCGACCGACTCGGTACGGGAATTTAGTCCGACCGACTCGGACCGGCGCCGTACGTCCAGGGTAGTACGATGAAATGCATGTGAAATCCGACCGACTCGGACGGAATACAAAACGACCGACCGAGCCGGACGTAAACAAGCCATCCGGCCGGGAAATCACGCGAAACGAACCGACCGACACGCACCCGGATTGAACCCGAACGAAACGTACCCGCGAACTCCGACCCGCGTAGTACGATGCTGTGCGTGCAAAACACGACCGAATCGCCCGGAGCACAAGCCGTACGACCGACACGTATACAAAACCCAGCCGAAGCAACCCAATACTCCGCGACCGACTTGTACGCCGCATATGAAACCTAGCTGACACACAGCGGGAACGAGTCGGACAAGATCGCACCAGACAACTGCAGCGTCCTACTCGGACACAAGAACGACTCCTACATGCACCAAAAACACCAAGGAATTTTTTTTTTAAAAAGGGCCAAACAAGCAACCACAAAGCCAATAAATACAGGGAGGAAAAAAATGGAACAAGGACACACCTCCAACTCCACCTACATAAAGGCCACAAATCCGTACCATGATCCTTTGGAAATTCCACTGACCTGCCAGCACAGAACACCATCACACAGCAACCACAGACACACTCACAGCTCATACATCACACAAGCCACACACCATTACCACACCTACAAATAGCACCCTCACACACACCCAGCTAAACCTACACTCACACACCCCCACTTGCACACACACACACATCAATCACCACCACCACCCATCACCATGCCCCCAAAGAAGAATCATAAGTTCCTAGACAGTGAATTGGAAGTCATGGTAGATGAGATCCTCAGGGTAGAGCCACAGTTGTTTGGTACATTGGTACAACAGACCCCCATGTCGCAGAAAACCAAGATGTGGGCGAGGATTGTCGACAGGGTGAACGCACAATCACCATGTTTGCGCACAAAGGAAGACATCCAGAACAGGTGGTATGATGTGCGCAGGAGGGTCCGGGACCTACTCAAAAAGGACTACCTCCTCAGCCAGCACACCAGCAGTGGCCCTCCTGCAAAACCAGTATACCTCAGGCCCTGGGAGGAGAAGGTGCGGGCCATCCTACCACCAGTGAGCGTATACGGACTAACAGACATCCCAGAGCCTGGTGAGTACACAACTAATATACACAATATGGTGTGACAACACACACACATCACAGTCAAGGGGATAGGCAAACCATGCACCCTTAGCAAATACACAGCAACCAAAAGATATTCATCCCAAGATGTGAATGCTAGTCAGACAAACACAATACCTGCCATCTCATAGTGATATGTAACTGTATCATGACATGTACAAACCTAACAACAAATACAGCAAGGCAGTGGCACAAATAGAACCAACAAACACTCCCAGATATTTACCCACCACTAGAACACCACCTCACAGGGAAGCTCACTGAAAGGAAGGAATTCTGTGTATGCTGGTGAAGTCAGTGTAGCCAATAGCATGATGGGAGTGGTAGTCACAGATATTGGTCACACCCACAATTGGCCCATCAACACCACTCTGAACCATGCTCACATCACAGGGAGTGGAAAACAACTGACAAGATGGCTGACACTGGGTACTGCTGTGGGGAGCACAAGGCTCTGATGGGAACTGGGCACCAACAAACAACAGGACCACACTGTCAGCCATCTTGCCATTGCTGTCACACTCACACACAGTGAAGTCCACTCAAAAGGAAGGAAGTATGGGCATGCTGGGAAGGGGGTGTAGGCAATAGCATGATGGGAGTTGTAGGCACAGATATTGGTCAGCCTCACAATTGGCCCATCAACACCACTCTGAACCATGCTCACATCACAGGGAGTGGAAAACAACTGACAAGATGGCTGACACTGGGTACTGCTGTGGGGAGCACAAGGCCCTGATGGGAACTGGGCACCAACAAACAACAGGACCACACTGTCAGCCATCTTGCCATTGCTGTCACACTCACACACAGTGAAGTCCACTCAAAAGGAAGGAAGTATGGGCATGCTGGGAAGGGGGGTGGAGGCAATAGCATGATGGGAGTTGTAGGCACAGATATTGGTCAGCCTCACAATTGGCCCATCAACACCACTCTGAACCATGCTCACATCACAGGGAGTGGAAAACAACTGACAAGATGGCTGACACTGGGTACTGCTGGGGGGAGCACAAGGCCCTCCTGGGAACTGTGCACCAACCAACAGCAGGACACCACTGACTGACATCCTGAAAGACAACTTGCACTCCCTGCAATGGAAGCACGTTCCATGGTGGGATATCTGGCTGGGTGGGAAGGAGGACTCACAGCACTGACCATAGTTATAAGCACCTCCCCTCACACCCCCCTCAACACTAACTCCACATAACCCACCTGGGAGAATGCAATGCCTCACATCCTAACTGAAGATCCCACAAAGAACCACCACCCTGGGTTATGCTGTGTGAAGCACAGGGACACTCTTGGGACTTGTAGCCAAACAACTGCCAGGACAACACTCCCAGCCATCCTGTCAGCACAGGCACCCCACCCCACAGGGAAGCAGAGTCAAAAGGAAGGAAGGATGGGCATGCTGGGAAGGGGGGTGGAGGCAATAGCATGATGGGAGTGGTAGTCACAGATATTGGTCAGCCTCACAATTGGCCCATCAACACCACCCTGAACCATGCTCACATCACAGGGAGTGGAAAAGGACTCACAAGATGGCTGACACTGGGTACTGCTGGGGGAGCACAAGGCCCTGCTGGGAACTGTGCAACAACCAACAGCAGGACACCACTGACTGACATCCTGAAAGATAACTTGCACTCCCTGCAATGGAAGCACCCTTCATGGTGGGATAACTGGGTTGGGGGGAGAAGGAGGCCCGGATGGCAAGCAAATACCACCAATGCTGGTCATGCACACACCTCAACATTCACATTGACATGCCACAGGTTGGCAGGACAATGTGCTACACCAATATCACTCTCTGACTGTCACAATTTAGGAGAATTCAATGTCCAGGCCCACATCCAGAGGTACAGTCATAACTGTCAGGTGTTTGAACAATTGATGTCAGTAGAAACATAACATACAATCTGTGTCTCTCCCCAAAACAGGTGATGATGGGGACACAGCAGCAGACGAGGAGGAGAACACTGAGCTCACTGGTGTGGATCAGCCTCTGCACTCCTCAAATGGCGAAGAACCAGCTGGACCCTCCGGTGTGAGTCATCATGCAGCACCAGCAGGACCAACATCTGCACCCCCTGCACCCACCCCTCCAACAACTGCCAACACACAGGCCACCCCTGCCAACACGGACAGACCAAGGACCACAGATGACAACAGCGCAGGGACCCAGACCCAAACTGGAGCTGGTGACAACGAGCCCAGGAACAACACCCAAGTGGGCCCACGGTCACCTGTGCGTGCCACCGCAGGTCCTGCACGTGTCGCCAGGGGTGGTGGGAGGGGTGGTAGACATAGGTCGCTCTTTGCAGAGGGGTCTGGACTGCATGATGACCCACAACTGGCACGCATCGTGTATGCGTACCAGACTAGCACCGGAGAGGTCAGCCAGGTAGTGGGGGTCCTCAAGGACATACAACAGCAGCAGGCTGCCCATCATGCCCGCTTGGACTCCCACATGTCCCGTGTCGAGACACACATGTCACATGTCGAGACACACATGTCTGGCATGGAGTCCAAGTGGGACACATTGGAACAACTGACAGCGGTGCATAGGGACATACTGACATGCCTCCGCCAGATCAGCACCAACATGGCCTCACCTCCCTGTGTGCCCACAACATCTGCTGCTGAAACAACTGCAAATGCCACAGGGAGGGAGGAGGACTCTGGCAAAGAGTCCCCTGCACCGCCGCAGCCTGCACCTGAGGTGCCCCCCCCCAAGAAGAGGGGCCGTCCGAGGAGGCCAAACTGAGAGGCCGATGGCCATCTACATCCCCCAGGAAGCCAACACCTGTTCTGGAACTTTTCCTCTGTGTACAAACTGCACGCCCTGTCGAAGCCAACCCAACTCTCCCACATGACATGGGGAGCTATAGTTGGCCAAATTTATCAGATGACTGTGGACTTTACTCTGGACATTTCAGCTACCAAGACTTCCGAATCACTTTGGATTCCAATTTCTATGTACAGCACCCACCATCCTGTGCACCATCCTCACACCTGTATGTAAATAAACTCACAAATACACCATATCTGCCTCTGTTGTGATTCCAACGTGCTCTCTGTCATGGAGATGGTGATCAGAAAAATGACACTGTGCATGCTAACTGCTACAGCAAGTCCAACACCGTCATGTCAGTCATGGCGACATGACACATATGAGGGAGACACACCACTAGGGCCACACAACACATACACACCAGGGCCATCAGACTCATCACCTATACTGATGTTGCAACTAAATACAGTGGAATGCACAGACACGCCACCTATTCACAGTCTGTGTCAACTAGACTACAGGTGCAGTAAGCAAATGTCAGTCAGATGTGTGACTACAGACAACGCACATCCCAAAGTGAAGCACAGGTTTATTACACATTTGCAACATGTTGTTTCCACTACAAATGCTAGCTAATCCAACCTGGCTGTGGCCACAAAGTCAAAAAGTGCAGAAGATAGAAAGTCCAGGGTGTGTGGCACATCACCTGTAGGGAAACGACTGGTTCCACCTTGGAAGTTGAATCATGGATTCGTGGGATCCAAGTTGATCAAACAACTCCGGCAGCACCCTGTGAAGGACAGACATGACACACAGTCAAAACCACTGAAGAACAGCACAGAACGGCAATACTCATGTCTAATACATGTCACGAGATAACTACACAAAACCAAGTTAGCATGTCAACACTGTTGGGCAGTACAGACCACCTGCAAGGACACATCGCTGCACGCATCCAGTCAAGTAGCACATGGCCACACTCAAACAGCACCAGAGCACCACACACACATATCATGCAAACTCAAATCATTGACATTACAACCCTCTGGAGACTCCCATTCAGCTGAAGAAGTTGGTGATGAGCTGTGTGCGGACATCACCATCATCATCTTCACTGGCATCGTGACCCAGGCCAGGATCTTCCACAGGTGGCGGACGTTGGTCATCGTCATCCAGGATGAGAGGCAACTCCTTCCGCATTGCCAGGTTGTGTAGCATGCAGCAGACGATGACAATCTTGCACACCTTTGCTGGGGCATATGGGAGGGCCCCTCCTGTCTTCTCCAGGCAGCGAAAGCGGCTCTTCAGGAGACCAAATGTCCGCTCGATCACTCTCCTGGTCCGACCATGTGCCTCATTGTAGCGCATCTGGGCTGGTGTCCCAGGGTTCCTGAGGGGTGTCAGCAACCACGGCATGTTGGGGTATCCCGAGTCACCTACAGTCAGACAATTGCACATTAGCCGATTTGAAAATGTGTGCGGAAAACAACATAGCAGAACACACACAATGGTACAAAGTCAGTACACACCAACAAGCCAGGCACGCTGGTTCGGCATCTGTGACATCATCCTCGGGATGCGACTACTCCTCATCACGTAGGCATCGTGTGCCGAACCGGGGAAACGGGCACACACGTGTGATGGTCATATCTGCAAGACATACCACCAGAGCATTGATCGAATGGTAATGTTTATGGTTCCGGTATGCCTGCTCATGTGCCTGTGGTGGTATCAAAGCCACATGTGTCCCATCAATGGAGCCAATTACATGTGGCATCCTCCCCAGGGCATAGAAGTCACTCTTGACGTCAGTGAGTCGTTGACGTTTTGGGAAATCGATGTACTGGTTCAGGTACCTCAACATTGCCCCAAAAACATCGCGTAGCACACGGCTGAACATAGTCTGTGACATCCCACCGGCAGTCGCCACAGTGTGTTGAAAGGTACCGGTGGCAAAGAAGTGTAGGGCTGCCATCACCTTCACCTTGGGGGTCAGCGCTGTAGGATACGGACGGCCAGGCTGCAAATGTGGGTCCAACCGCACTGCCAAATCCTCAATCAGCTGCCTGGTGAAGCGGTACCGTCGGATGCTGTCACGTTCCACCATCGTTGCCTGGTCTGGGAATGGTCGATGGACAGCAGGAGCCCTGCAGTGCATAGGTGAAGAAAGCAAGATTGTCAGTCACCCCACCTGTGTGCCGTTCACCATACTCAATTTCACATGATACATCATTAACAAACACAAGTACTTGATGTGTGTGTCGTTCTGTTTGGACATATATGGCACCTACATGGACATCATCTAACATCTCTGTTCAACAAGTGTTGACAACAGGTTCCAGGGTGTGCTATGGGAAACCATTAGGCTGTGTCACAGTACCCATTTACTGCTCTCACGTTCCACACACATACCACAGTGACATGTCTGGACAGATGCTCCACAGGCATCACAGCTCATTGACAGGTAGATTCCCAGGGACCCTGTCTTGCCACATGGACACTGGCATGACATGGCGTATCATGTACACATCAGAAAAACAAACATGACACCCACAGGTAGTGGCCCCTGTAGCCTCTGCAGGACAGACATGGATGTCTGTGACACACACACACACAACATCAAAGTTCATACACAAACCACGTGGATGTGGAGACTGTCTCCCATTGTGCACATGGAGTCAGAGACATGTGAAACACAACATGCACACAGTCTGCGGAGGGACATCACTATTGTGGCAATGGGCCACCCTGTGACGTACATGCCTTCCCACATGTGAGCCTGGGGATATGTGACATGTCATACACATACACAACCTGGAAATGTGACCATGACACATGCTCCAAAATGAAAAGTTGCACACCACAGTGGCCAGGTGCACAACACACAAAGGACCCTGTCCCCATGAACACATGCACAGCCTGGGTGTGTCTGCCCCCAAGTGCCACCCCAAATACCATATGTTCACCCACATACACAGATAAGGTTATGCTGCCACACATGCCTTAGATACAGTGTGGACTGGGTGTGGTGTTGTAGGTGTGCCCCTGAGTCCCTGGAAAGTATATGTGGCTGGCATAGGTTCACCAGTGACCAGCATGGTGACATATGCGTGTGACCTGTCCAGGGACGCGTTGTAGAGCAATGGACCGATCGGTGTGCCCGCACAGCCCATTGCATTGGATGTGAGCGGGTACGCGTTGTATCCCGGGTACGCGTTGTAGAGCAATGGACCGATCGGTGTGCCCGGCCGGCCCATTGCATATGATGTGTGCGGGTACGCGTTGAACAGCAATGGACCGATCGGTGTGCCCGGCTGGCCCATTGCATATGATGTGAGCGGGTACGCGTTGTATCCCGGGTACGCGTTGTAGAGCAATGGACCGATCGGTGTGCCCGGCCGGCCCATTGCATATGATGTGTGCGGGTATGCGTTGAACAGCAATGGACCGATCGGTGTGCCCGGCCGGCCCATTGCATATGATGTGAGCGGGTATGCGTTGTATCCCGGGTATGCGCTGTAGAGCAATGGACCGATCGGTGTGCCCGCACGGCCCATTGCATATGATGTGTGCGGGTACGCGTTGAACAGCAATGGACCGATCGGTGTGCCCGGCCGGCCCATTGCATATGATGTGAGCGGGTACGCGTTGTATCCCGGGTACGCGTTGTACAGCAATGGACCGATCGGTGTGCCCGCACGGCCCATTGCATTGGATGTGAGCGGGTACGCGTTGTTCAGCAATGGACCGATCGGTGTGCCCGGTCGGCCCATTGCATTGGATGTGAGCGGGTACGCGTTGTATCCCGGGTACGCGTTGTAGAGCAATGGACCGATCGGTGTGCCCGCACGGCCCATTGCATATGATGTGTGCGGGTACGCGTTGTACAGCAATGGACCGATCGGTGCGCACACATTGGCTGGGGCCTGGCATGGCAACGGACGCGTTTTCGAAGCTCCAACGAGTCTGATGCAGTGAATTCAGTTGGCCAGCCACAACAATGTTGCAAAATCATGGGTGTCATGAAGTTGAAGATTTGAAGGATGCTGTGGGCGTGTATTAGTGCTGCTATTCCATGGATTGGTCAGATTCAGAAGATGCAAACGACTTGGACCTATCACTTTGGACACATGGGACAGTATCTGCCTCTGCAGCACACATATAATGCTGGCTGTTCCCCTGAGAGCTCACTTGCCTGCACTACATGCTCCAGGACGACATCTGCCACCAACACTGCTGCTGTTTATGCATCCTCTGGCTCCTGCAATGGCACGTACTGTGGAGAGAGCCCCAGCCTTCAGCCTTGAGGAGAACCAGGCCCTGCTGGACAGCCTCCTTCCACAGTACAGCAAGCTGTATGGGAAACCAGGGGAGCAGGTGAGTGTGCTGTCCACTGCCTCACTAATTGTGCATGTTGTCTGACTAGCAGGACTTTCAGTGTGCACACCACTGGCTAGCATGCCCACTGAGTAGTTGTCACACCCCAAAGTGTGTAGTTACATGCACTGAACTGGTACAGTGCAGTAACAGTGCATTCCAACTAGGTTTACTTCCCATGCAATGATACCATGTAGTGACTGCTGGCAAACTGTTCATAGCCATTGTTGCACTGCCTGTGTACATCATATGCCCCTGTGATTGAGACATGTATATCCAACTGTGTGATGCACGTATATGTTGCATGTGTAGTAATGGCCTTTTCACTTTGTCATCCTCACAGGTTGATGCCCACCAGAAGCAGGAAATCTGGCTGACCATCGCCCGGAAAGTAAGATCCGTGGGGGTCTACAGGCGCAGGATCCGCAACTGCCAGAAGAGGTGGCAGGACCTTCGTGGCTGGACCCGGAGGATCGCAAGGGTCCAGCTGAAGCTGTCGCCTCCTCGCAGGAGGGGCGGACACCGGACCCTGACCCCCCACATGCTCCGGATCCTGGCGGTGGTCTTCCCTGACCTGGATGGGCAGCTGAAGGACAGACAGCAGCAAGGAGGGGGTGAGTCCATGACTGCACTGTGCACTTTGTCTGACATGCTATGTGCCCTCCTCTGGCCTGGTTAAACTTCCACAGTACATCAGTCATGTGGTCCAGGACCCATGTCCCTCATTTGTGACATGCCCACTTCTCCTCTGATACGCATATGTGTGGCCCTTATAGTCAGGAAATTGTGTCATTTGGGGACTGTGTCATTGCATTTTGCTTTGCTCAAGGTGGGGGACAGCATTTGTTCCCGTGACTATGTTGTGCGATTCATGGGTGGGTCAATTGCTTACACAATGCCTAAGTTCTGACATGTAATCTGGGTGTAACTTTGATATGTGGTCCGCTTGCTGCTCTGACTCACCACATGTCCCTGGGGAATTTGGCACACACCCATGCTGCTGGTGGGAACAATGTTTGGGCCTCAGGAGTATGTGTATCCAGTGTGTCACACATGCTTAGCCACCTGCCTACTGTCCAGGACTCATCCCTCTTACAGGTGGAGCTGGACAGTCATGCCTACTCCAGGGCATGCAATACACTCTGTACTCCCACTCCCGTGTATCATCTGGCATGTTGTGATCAGTGAAATGTACCCTCAGGTGTCTGCCTCTGTCTCATTGTGCTGTGTCTTCGTTGTCAGGACTACTGGTATGTTTATCGGTTAGGGCTCAGCATGCCATCTGAGATGTGACCATGATAGACGATACTTCTGTGACTTATAGGTGTCTGATCACTTGACTGTGCACACAGGTGTTTGCGACTGTGACTTTCAGGCAGCTGTATTGTCATTCACAGCACACTGTGAGGTGCTCATGTTCAGAGAGTTGTGTTTCATGTCCCCCATATGTCCAGTTGGTATGACGTGGACAAATAGTAGTACAGATGATGTGGTATTTGGGGGATGGACATGTGCACTTGTCAGTCACATAACTTGCATTCCCCATGCCCTCGGATTGTGACACAGTGCAGACTGTTGTTGGCTGGCTGCCATGGCCATGTGACTTGAGACAGTAATGTATGACTTTGCACGCATTCCTGTGTCATGGCATTAAACTTCCTGAGACTGATCCTGCAGGGGAGTGACATGTGCAACATGCACCCCATTGTGGCATTGACTATCCGGACATGGGTGCATCATGGTGTCTGGTGCTGGTATGCATCACATGCATTTCTATTTAGACTCTGGCCATCCCTTTATCCGGACACCTGCACTGACTCAGTGGCAAGAGATGTGATGTGTGCATGTTCACATACTTCACTGTGTTCCCTGCAATGTCCAACAACTGTGTAGGTGGTGCATGTGTCCACACTGGGGTCTTACCATCAGACAGGCACCAGACAGATGGGTGCAAGGGCAGGAGGGGTGTGAGTCCCATGGTTGACCATCAGACTGACAATTGGCTTCCCCGAATCTGTGTGAGGACTTTAGGCAATGTTCAACTAAGGATGCCAGGGCTTGCTCTGTAATGTGCTGTACTTACTGTGGTGTGTGCGGTCAGTGCAGGTGACTGATGTTTGTCTGTTTCCCTAATTGTTTGCAGATACATCCACGGCCACAGGAGGGGACAGCTCCACGGACCAGGAGGAGCAGCGGAGCCAGACTGGGTCAGCATCGGACGAGTGGTCAGAGGGACCCAGTGGCACGGAGGGCGAGGGGAGCCACACCGAGGAGTCCTCAGCACCATCCACCTCAGCTGAGGACCACAGCAGCTCGGAGGATGACTCCCTTGTGGAGGCGGGTCTCAGCAGCCACCAAAGGCCAGCTAGTCTGTCTGGCCCCGCCACCACCACCACCACCACCGCCCTCCCATTGGCTCCCATTCCTGAGGTCCGTGGAGGCTCCCGTACTCGGGAGCGTGTCTCCTTCATGCCAGGCACCGCACCCCCTGCCCCTGTGTCCCCTGCTGCCCTGAGTGAGGAGTCTGTGTACCTCCTTCGGCAGCTCCATGTAGGGCAGACAGCAATGCTGAGTGTCCTCCATGCACACACCACTCTGTTGACACAGCTGGTGTCGTTCATGGAGGGCATCTCGACGGGTATGTCTGCCCTACAGAGGAGCAATAAGTCCATGGACTCCTCCCTGACGGCAGCAGTGTCCCTCCTCCAACAGTCCCTCACCCCTCCCACCTCTGCCCCATCCACACTTCCTGCCCCCCTACCTGTCCAAAGCACATGCACACCTGCACAGTCACCCAAACACACAGACACGAGCAGCACAGACACACCCAAGAGAAAGGCAAGACGTGCACACAAGCATCCTCAGGGGACTGATACCACAGACACAGGGGATGGGGAACACACACACACACAGGCAACCACAGTCACTCCGCAATCCTCAAGATCCTCTCCCTCCAAGACCCCTTCCCTTGCCTCACCTGCAACCCCACCTGATAAGCAGCTCTTCCTCTGTGACCTCGGCCTCTTCCCCTCCAATCCCGCTGATCCAGCATACCGGGGGAAGAGGAAGTCCACCCACACAGAGGGGAGTGCCCCTCGCCCCCGGACACCCTCCCCCAGGCGCAGGCAGAGTGAGCCCCCCACCCGCAAGTCCCCCGGTCCCGGAAGAGCAAGACCCCGCCACCGCCCTGCAAGTCAACCACCCAGTCTCTCACCTCCATCCCCCAGGCCACCACTCCACAGGTTCCACCGCCACACCCTGCCCCAGGTTCCCCCACACACCGATACCGCATCCCCAAACTGCTTAGGCCCTCCCCCCTGCCACTTGCTCTTCCACCCCAAAACCAGACGCTCTGCCTGTTTGTGCCACTGGTGTGGAGACCGTGTCCCCCCTCTGTCCTGCCCAGCTCTTCTGCCCCCCTTCCACTACCTTGGAGTCATGCACTGCGGTGGAGTCCACAACCACCCCGTCTGACTCGGGCACTGCATTGGGGACCCAGTCCACTCCATCTGACCAGCCCACTGCAGTGGTTGCAGCACCAACACCATCTGACTTGAGCCCTGCGGTGGTGCCAGCCCCCCTGAGTCAGACACCTCCACTGCAGTTGCCGGTGACACTCCTGCACCCACCTCCCCTTCACTGCCTCCTTCTGGCATCCCCTGATCCTGTCCCTGCGGTGCCTGGCCTGCCCCTCGTATGCCCCTCCAAGGGGATGTCCCCTGTCCGTACCTGTGCAGGCAAGCAATTGTTGACAAGTTGTCACACATCACCCTGTTGGGACTGTATATTTGGACTGGCCATTGGCCTTAGTTTATTTTGGACTTTTGATTTGAGTTGCACACTTGCTGAATAAAGCCTCTTTTTGTTTACTTGTGGTTAATCTTTGGAGGTACATGATGTAGATGTGTAGAATCATGCATTTGCTGTTGTAATAGTGTTCAGATCAGGTAAATGAAGTTTTGCTGTGATGGGCTCCATGTGGTCCATGGGATATGTGTCCTAATCTAGTCTGGATCTATAGCATCCTTTGCTGCAGTCTGAGGGTGTAATGTTCAGCATTTGACACAGGGATGTACGTTTAGCATTTGTAGATTACCATCTTTGTCCTACACTGATGCACATCTGGTGGGCTTACCACTGTCCAATGTTCCTAGTACCCTGACTGTGTGCCCGTCTCCAATGGACATGCAGTTTAGCACATCAAATTTGGAGGACTCATCTGTGTACACAGTGCAAGTTGCTTGACACGTGTCTTGGGTGTATGCAGATGACTGACGTGACACTCCCGTGCCCAGGCTGATATGAGCAGAGCCTTCAGTGTGTTGTAGTTGTTGACTCACTGACCGAGTGTTCTGCTGACATGTTTGAGTCGTGCACAGACAAGGTTTGGCACAGCTGACCTTCCACAGGAGTGGAGTGCCCTCATGGCAGTGCGTGATTCCGTGATATAGGCTGTGCCCGTGTTGTGTGTTGTGTAGGCATGTCTGTGCGTGTTCCCTTCTCCTTTTCCTACACAGGCTGTGTCCCTACGGATGTTCCTGTTTGTGATGCTTGCTGAGTTGTTCTGTGTTCATCCAGCATCTTGGACCTGGTTTCTCCGGGATGTGGGTGCATGGCAAACTAATGTTCATGAGGTTGTCATCCCTAGTTGTCTTTGTTGTCAGGGCTGGGGATGTGGGCAAACGCAGATGGGACACAGTCAGGATTCCTCTTGGCACTTGTTGGTTACACGAGTAATGTGATTTTCTGTTTGTGTATGCTTTCAGTGATTGTGACACGTTGTGTGTGTGACTGCTGCCACTCCTCAGGGTCAGAGCTGCAATGTTGGAAGTTGTCTATGTGTGTCCTTTGTGGGTCAGCTTGGCTTCTTCATTGGTGTGTGACTATGGCCAGGATCCCATTGTTTGGGGTGGATTTCACGTCATGCCCATGTACGGCATACTGTGCAGTGTGTCAGACATTCACAAGTATTGTTGACTGGCCATGTGTGATGTGTTTCTGCACCTTATTTCCCCCACCACCCCTGGGATTGTCATGGGTGCATGTGCAATGTCAGCAGTCCATGTGAGCTTCACTGCTGCACATTGGTGGAGTTCAAGGTGTGTGGCGTTGAGTGTGTGCAAATGTGAGTTGTTGCACGGCTGGGGCACTACCTCCATATTTTCCTTGGCTGGCAGGCCATGCTGAGTGCTTTGTGCTTGTATAGGTGTGATGGTAGTTTGTTGCTCAGGACACATGGCTGTGGTTCACAGTGTGGATGACATCTACCTTTGTCATCACAGTGTGATTGTCATGCAGGCTAGTGTCACCACAATGTGGGGTCCCTGGGGGAGTGCTGTGGTGGTTCTGTCTCTTGCTGTGTTTGTTGCTGTTCCTACAAGCTTGTGTGACATGTGTAATTTGGGCTCCCTCTCATCTCACAATGCCTGTTTGCCCACATAGGGGAATCCAATCCATGAGTTACTTTTGTATGTGACTGTGTTGACATCTGTGTATTAGTGAATCTGGCCTCCTCATGTGTTGTGTGTTTGCCTGGGGACACTGGCACACAACCCCCTCACCTGTTGTGTATGATATGCAGTGTGAGTCTGCCTGTTTGTGTTTGTGCATTTGCACCACTGCATTGGCATATCTTTAGTTTGCCATTGGCTGTATGTTGTTTGTTGGCTTTCCCCTGCTGGCCCTGGGACTGCTAGGTCATCAGTCAGCACATTGATCATGGTTAGTATGTCCCATTGCTGCCATGGTATGGTATTTGTTCACCTGACATCTACAGTCTCCACAGGATATCTACATTTGTGTGTCCATTGGTGCAGATATGTGGGTCTGCATTATGATGCTCACTTCTGTCATTGTGTTATTTGTGAATGTAGACAATGTGGGCCCCCATGGCTGATGTTTGTGTGCACATGGCCAGAACGATGTGTCATTGGCACTGCACTGCTTGCCTCACACAATCTATGTTGCTATGGGACACAAGCACTACAATGCCACTGTAGTGTTTGGTGTTGTGTGGCCAGGAATAATCCCTGCAGTTTTGTTTTTGCAGCTTTTACCAGGACTACACTTACCTTTTGGGCACTGTGGTGATGGGGCTTTGGGCCCCATTGCCACACTGTTCAAAATGTGCTTCAGCTATGGAGCACACACTTACCTTTTGGGCACTGTGGTGATGGGGCTTTGGGCCCCATTGCCACACTGTTCAAAATGTGCTTCAGCTATGGAGCACACACTTACCTTTTGGGCACTGTGGTGATGGGGCTGTGGGCCACATTGCCACAGTGGTCATGGTCTGCTTGCATTGTGTAGGCCACACACACAATTATGTGTGACACATGTGTTAGGGGGTCACATTGTATGTTCAATGTCATGTTCAGTGTTGTATGCATTTGACACAGACCACACACGCTTGTCATGGTGTTGGGGGTGGGATGTAATTTACAGACAGTCCTTATGTGGGAGTATGCTAGTTGTGTCATGCATTACCCGTCCTATGAGTAGGGGTGGTTGTAGTGACAGGCATCCAGCACCCCATGAGTGGGGATGGTAGTAGTGGTAGGCATCCAGCCCCCCATGAGTGGGGATGGTAGTAGTGGTAGGCATCCAGACCCCCATGAGTGGGGATGGTAGTAGTGACAGCCATCCAGCCCCCATGGGTGGGGATGGCAGTAGTGACAGGCATCCAGCCCACCCTGAGTAGGGGTGGTGTTAGTGGTAGGCATCCATCCCCCTATGGGTGGGGATGGCAGTAGTGGCAGGCATCCAGCCCCCATGAGTGGGGATGGTAGTAGTGGTAGGCATCCAGCCCCCATGAGTGGGGATGGTAGTAGTGGTAGGCATCCAGCCCCCATGAGTGGGGATGGTAGTAGTGGTAGGCATCCAGACCCCCATGAGTGGGGATGGTAGTAGTGACAGCCATCCAGCCCCCTATGGGTGGGGATGGCAGTAGTGACAGGCATCCAGCCCCCCATGAGTGGGGATGGTAGTAGTGGTAGGCATCCAGCCCCCCATGAGTGGGGATGGTAGTAGTGGTAGGCATCCAGCCCCCCATGAGTGGGGATGGTAGTAGTGGTAGGCATCCAGACCCCCATGAGTGGGGATGGTAGTAGTGACAGCCATCCAGCCCCCTATGGGTGGGGATGCCAGTAGTGACAGGCATCCAGCCCCCCATGAGTGGGGATGGTAGTAGTGGTAGGCATCCAGACCCCCATGAGTGGGGATGGTAGTAGTGGTAGGCATCCAGACCCCCATGAGTGGGGATGGTAGTAGTGACAGCCATCCAGCCCCCTATGGGTGGGGATGGCAGTAGTGACAGGCATCCAGCCCACCCTGAGTAGGGGTGGTGTTAGTGGTAGGCATCCATCCCCCTATGGGTGGGGATGGTAGTAGTGGCAGGCATCCAGCCCCCCATGAGTGGGGATGGTAGTAGTGGTAGGCATCCAGCCCCCCATGAGTGGGGATGGTAGTAGTGGTAGGCATCCAGCCCCCCATGAGTGGGGATGGTAGTAGTGGTAGGCATCCAGCCCCCTATGGGTGGGGATGGCAGTAGTGACAGGCATCCAGCCCCCCATGAGTGGGGATGGTAGTAGTGGTAGGCATCCAGCCCCCCATGAGTGGGG
This sequence comes from Calotriton arnoldi, assembly GCA_963921515.1. NCBI lineage: Eukaryota > Metazoa > Chordata > Amphibia > Caudata > Salamandridae > Calotriton > Calotriton arnoldi. Next base: position 374,763 of record CAWUFW010013981.1, read on the forward strand.
ATGGTAGTAGTGGTAGGCATCCAGACCCCCATGAGTGGGGATGGTAGTAGTGGTAGGCATCCAGCCCCCCATGAGTGGGGATGGTAGTAGTGGTAGGCATCCAGCCCCCATGAGTGGGGATGGTAGTAGTGGTAGGCATCCAGCCCCCCATGAGTGGGGATGGTAGTAGTGACAGCCATCCAGCCCCCTATGGGTGGGGATGGCAGTAGTGACAGGCATCCAGCCCACCCTGAGTAGGGGTGGTGTTAGTGGTAGGCATCCAGCCCCCTATGGGTGGGGATGGCAGTAGTGACAGGCATCCAGCCCACCCTGAGTGGGGATGGTAGTAGTGACAGCCATCCAGCCCCCTATGGGTGGGGATGGCAGTAGTGGCAGGCATCCAGCCCCCCATGAGTGGGGATGGCAGTAGTGACAGGCATCCAGCCCCCCATGAGTGGGGATGGTAGTAGTGGTAGGCATCCAGCCCCCCATGAGTGGGGATGGTAGTAGTGGTAGGCATCCAGCCCCCCATGAGTGGGGATGGTAGTAGTGACAGGCATCCAGCCCACCCTGAGTGGGGATGGTAGTAGTGGCAGGCATCCAGCCCCCCATGAGTGGGGATGGCAGTAGTGACAGGCATCCAGCCCCCCATGAGTGGGGATGGTAGTAGTGGTAGGCATCCAGCCCCCCATGAGTGGGGATGGTAGTAGTGGTAGGCATCCAGCCCCCCATGAGTGGGGATGGTAGTAGTGACAGGCATCCAGCCCACCCTGAGTGGGGATGGTAGTAGTGGTAGGCATCCAGCCCACCCTGAGTGGGGGTGGTGTTAGTGGTAGGCATCCATCCCCCTATGGGTGGGGATGGTAGTAGTGGCAGGCATCCATCCCCCTATGGGTGTGTATGGCATTGGTGATGGCCATCCCGCCCCTATGGTTCTGCTGTTGCTAGTGTACGTCATTTGTGCATCCCTATGTGTGTGTGACATATTTCGGGTACGTGTCGTTTGTTTGTGTTGTGGGTGTTTGACTTACCGTCTGCGCCGTACGCGTCCGTACCGGTCCCGGTAATAGATGTAGAGTATTGGTAGGACCTGCGCGATGGGATTCATGGTTGGGTCGTCTCGTTCGGGTTTCTCGTGGCTTCGACTCGTACTCGTCGCTGGCTTGTTCGTCTCGTCGCCGTGGATCGTCTTGTGGCGCGAATCGGAGCTTATGTGCAGCTCTCCCGGATGCTCAAACGTGCCGGACGTAGCGACGAGTTCGGCGCGTACGGAAGACGCATCGTACTAGTCCGGCCGGAAGGTGATGTGTATTTGGTTCCGTGCGACTCGATTCGGCGTTTACGGATCCGGCTCGGGCGGGGAACAGGAGCTGGAATGGGTAAGTACGGCTCGCTCGGAATCTGGGCTGTTATGCGCATCGTACTTGTTCGTTCGGTAGAGTGTTCGAGTCGGTCGGAAAACACGCGTTCGGCTGGTATTTTTTCCGGACGAATACTGTTAGGTGCGCTTCCGGCCGACATCGGAATCGACCCCATTGTTTTCTGTCTGTATTTATCTGTAAAAATCCGTAAAAACGGAAAACAGGGAGCCTTACACATAATATAAAAATCATCTTTACTAAAAGACGTATCTTTAAATTCTGAGTTTGGGCATACTAAACTCCATTTTTCTATCTTATCTCAATGGAAAATTATGCTTGTAAAATGTTACAAGGCAACTCCTGTGTTCACGTATGAGACATATAGCCTTTCAGTAGTGAAAAAAGTCTTTCACTATCAAGACATGTAAAACACACCAGTACATGTCCTACCTTTAACATACACTGCACCCTGGCCATGGGAGTACCATGGGCTTACCTGAGGGGTGCGTTACATGTAAGAAAAATGAAGGTTTGGGCCTGGCAAGTGGGTGCACTTGCCACGTCGACATCATTGATGTAATCAGTGCTGTTACTGACCATGTCATGAGTGATGTAATGTGTGAGGTTATAAGCAGTGCATTGTGGGGGCGTAAGTTATAGTTAGCTCAGGTAACTATAACTGCTGAATTTCAATAATTTTGTACATGTGAAATCTGAGCCTAACTATGACATCCCTCTAACCTTTGTTTTTTTCAGTGAATTACTAAGGTTTTTTTACTTCTGTTTCCTAACTATATCGTCCCTGTAACCTTTGTTTTTTTCAGTGAATGTCAATGTTTTTTAAAAAAAATGTATTTCCTAAGTGTAACCTGTAGCCTTTGAGAATGGGTGAGTGAGTGGCTGTATAGGTATTTGAGTAGGTGTGTGAGTCTCTGAGTCGGTGAGTGAGTGGGTGTGTGAGTGTCTGAGTGGGTCTGTGAGTGGTTGTGTGAGTAACAGAGTGGGTCCGTAAATGTCTGAGTGGGCCTGGGAGTGGATGCCTGAGTCTCTGGGTGGATCTGTGAATGGGTGGATGAATCTCTGAGTGGGTCTGTGAATGGGAACATGAGTGTCTGAGTGGGTCTATGAGTGGGTGGATTAGTGTCTGAGTGGTTCTGAGAGAGTGTGCAAAAGCCTCTGAGTGGGTCTGTGAGTGGGTGCATGCGTGTCTGAGTGGGTCTGTGAGTGTGTGAGTGGATGTGTCAGTCTCTGAGTGGGTGTGTGAGTGTGTGAGTGTGTCTCTCAGTGGGTCTCTAGGTGGGTGAATGAGTGCTTAAATGGATCTGTGAATGAGTGCATGAGTTTCTGAGTGTGTCTGTCAGTGGGGAGTGCGTCTCTGAGTGGGTCTGTGAGTTGGGTCATGAGTGTTTGAGTGGGTCTGTGAGTGAGTGTGCAGTAAAAAAAAGTAGGGGGCACACAGGAGCAGGTCCTTGTTTCAGCTCCCCCTGTGATGGTCCTCCTGTCCAGCGTACCTGCAGTCTGCTACTCTCTGCTGCCTTTGATTTTGTGCCTCCTCTGCTTGCCTTGTTTTTCTGCCTCCTCTCTGCTCGCTCCTGCCTTCTATGTTGCCTCTTACTGCTCGTTCTGCCTGTTATTTTGCCACTTTCTGCTCGCTCCTGACCTTTATTCTGCCTCTTGCTGGTCGTTTCTTACCTCTATTTTGCCTCTTTCTGCTCATTTCTGACCTTTAATCTGCCTTTCTCTGCTTAATTCTGACCTTTACTCTACCTCTTTCTGCTCCCTTCTGACCTTTATTCTGCCTCCTTATGCTTGTTTCTCACCATTATTATGCCTCTTTCTGCTCGTTTCTCACCTTTATTTTGCCTCCTTCTGCTTGTTGCTAACATTTATTCTGTCTCTTTCTGCTCTTTTCTGATCGCTATTTTGCCTCTTTCTGCTCATTTCTGACCTTTATTCTGCCTCTTTATGCTCGTCTCTGATCTCTATTTTGTCTCTTTCTGCTCATTTCTGGCCTTTATCTTGCCTCTTTCTGCTCATTGATTACCTTTATTTTGCCTCTTTTTGCTATTTTCTGACCTTTACATTGCCTCTTTTTGCTAGTTGATGACCTTTAGTTTGCCTCCTTTTGCTAGTTTCTGATCTCTATTTTGTCTCTTTCTGCTCATTTGCATTTCTGGCCTTTATCTTGCCTCAGTCTGCTTGTTGCTGACATTTATTCTGCCTCTTTCTGATCCCTTCTCACCTTCCCTCGAGACCTGGGGGGGGCGCAATACTTTCATCTCTTTCCCTGCCTGCATGTCTGTGGGCAGGGAAAGAGATGAAACCTCTGCCTTCAGTGGGCGGGAGCACTTTGACAGCTCCCGCCCACTGGAACTGGGGTGTTTGCTTTAGTTTGGCGGGAGCTGTTAGCTCCCATCAAGCTACAGCAAACCCCTATGTTCTGGGGTGGAAACCCTGGGACATAGCAGGAGCCGGCCCTGGGGGGGGGTGGCATTCCCCAGGGCCCTACGTGGCCCAGGAGCGGGACCATGGGCCCCGCTACCTTTTTTAAAAACAAATTTGCCCCAGGGAGGTGCTGGTCCCTGGGGCTTATAGAGCCCATGGAGGGGGGGCCCAGTGCGCCCCCCTGCTTTTTTTTGGTGATCCTGGGGCTCAATGAGTTTACGAGAGGGACCCCATGCACCCCCTCCTTTTTTTTAAAAATACCCCAGTACCTGGCCCACCCAGGGGCTCTAATCAAAACAAGAGGGGAAGCCCACGCTTCTCTTTTTAAAAAAAATTGCCACAGATTTGCAACTCCGTTGTGTTTTGCTTGGCAATTTTTTTTAAGTGCCTTTTGGCCCTGTAGGGAGTGACAGGGGGCCCCCAGGACCACAGTTAGGGGATCAGGGTATTCCTACCCTGCCCCCTTTTCTTTTTTCAAATGTTTTTGGTGGGACCCGGATAAAGCTGTTCCCAAGATGACTGCCAACACTTTGTTGTTGAAGTGTTGGCAGCCAATCAGATTTCAGCATGGAGACTGTTGCATCCTTTAATATCTCCAAAACTATTGAATGGATTTACACCAAATACCAAAAAGGGTTCTTTCTGGACTAGGAGCTACCTTTCTGCCAAATTTGGTGTAATTCCATTCAGCGGTTTGGGCTGTAGTCGTGCTTAATCATCTCTGCGGAAATTAGCATAGGAAAACCACTTTTTTTACTCCCCCTTTTTCTCGGCCCCCACTTGATGGATCACCTCAACTTTCCATGCACAACAAGAATCACTGGAACACTTTTTTGGACAATTTTGTGAAGGTTCGTCAACCGGCATCAAAGATATAACAAGACGAAAAATGCCTTTTTTATGGATACATGGTCCTAACTATAACTACCTACTGGCGAGTGCACTACGACACATGCTAATATTCCAAAGGATGCAAAAATAACAATTGCAAAAAGGAAACAAAGAACACTAACGGAGTCCGAAATTCATTATTTAATTCAAGCAGATGTGTTTCAGCAACATGTAGAACATGTAAGAAAACCATGTATTCCGGATCTGCTGTTTAACCTACATGATGGTTCTTAATGTGGTTGTTCAGAATTTACATTTGGCACTTGCACTTTAAGTAGAGGAGAAGGGGTTACTGATTATTGGTTTGCATGACTTATATCAAACTCTCAGGGATAGGCAAGAATAATATGTGCATAATTGCGTGTTTGATGGGTACTTCACCATAACCCTATGTGCATATAAAAATCTAGAGACATTCAACTTTTATGAAATTTGCACTTTACAATGATCAAATTGCATAAATGAATATCAGTATATAGAGGGAAGTGTTTCACCTGAGATGATAAGTTATGTCTCTTGATCTTTTAGATAGTTCTCATATTTATGGCATGGGCACTTTACTGTTAATTATAAATAGTAAAACTGTATGAATCTAAAGAGTGGAATAACTGTGCACCTTAAACAGTTTGTAAGTATAGATACCCCTTTTTAATCTCCCATACCACTATTTCCGGGGAGGCTGGAAGGATGGGGGCCGGTTTAGCAGCAGTGGGGGACGATTTTGTTACTGAGGTCCGGTTTGACGAAATATCCAGGGATGCTTTCGGTTCCCAGTCCGGCCCTGCTGCCCTGGATTCATTAGAGGTGGTGATGGAGGATTATAAGTAGATATGCATCAGTTCCTTTACTATCATGCTATATGCAAGACTGAAACAATTGTGGGCCTATGTAGGGGATACTCAGCGAGAATCGAATGCAGTAGGGCTGCTGGTCAGAGCAGTTCATGTGCGTGGCTGTATCACCAGGTTTTACATTACTATAAGAGACGATGCACATACACAATCAATGAGAACAAGAGCACAATGTAAAGTGGATTGTGAAGTGAAATACACAGATAAATAGTGACAAGGAGCTTTCAGGCTTCATGTAATGCTATGTTCTGTTTTTTACACTTCCATTTTATACATAGAACATGCATAACTAGGGCTATGCTCCATAGATTTGACCTGGAAAGGTAAATCCATTGCCCCAAGCGCAAAGAGCAGCAGACCATGTATTTTCATTTGGTCTGGGACTGTCTTAATATAGCTGATTCCTACAGAAAGATAGTAGACAGTTATGCAGCCCACACACAAATTAAGGTTGACTCGCTGGTGCAGACATGTTTGCTAGGTATCGATGCAACTAACTCAAAGAATAAAATCAAGAGGAGCTTTGTGCAAATCACCCTTTTGCTGGCTAAGAGACGTTGTGGTCCAGTAGCTAACTACTAAGATACGGACACTAGAACACTGTATTAACAAGCATTTACAATGCAATAGGTCTCGCAATGACATTATTTTGAGTTATTGACATTGTAAATGGCAATGTCTTTAAAAAAAATTAAAAGGCATTGCTATTTTCAATACCAAAAGCAACACCTATTGCATTGCAAAGCGCGGTGTCCGTGAAGACGGCGCCGCGCTTATTAAAGTAAAAAAAAAAAAAAAAATTTTGTTGGGGGGGCGGGGAGGGGGGGGGCAGAGCCCTGTGGTGACTCACTGGAGAGCGCCTTGAGTGCTGCGCCCAGCTCGGCAGTGCCAATGCTGCCCTGCCAGGGGCTCCCCACACTTTATCCGGGGCTAATCTTATCATCCGGAACCAACAACGCTACACTTAGCAGCTTGGCACCTGAATACGTAGAGTTTGATCACCTAAACTTGCTTCAGCGAACAATGAATCTCAGTGAGACCCCTGTCTGTCTCTTTATACTGCCCGAGACAATCTCAGTGAGACCCCAGTCTGTCTCTTTACTGCCTGGGCCCTTGTCAGTGAGACCCCAGTCTGTCTCTTTAGACTGCCGGAGACAAAGTTGACAAGAGGGGTCAGTGTCTTACAAGCTGCTGCTTGATGTCCCATCTCGTGACCCCCCCTGGGCTCCTGCGGTGCTCTTTGGGACAGGCCATCTCTTCCCTGGGAGTGCGCACAGAGACAGGGCAGTGCACCCCCCCCTTCCTGTGCCGTGTTTCACTTAAATGAAGATCTGCGGCCCTCGTCTCGACACCTCGGCTGATAGTCTGGGCACAGGGCCCCTGTCTGAAGCAGCTTACAAACTCGACATGTTTAAAGTGATGCAGCCGAGGAGCAGAGAAGGCCTCCTCTGTCTCACCAGGGCGTCACTGCGTGTAAATTCATGTTCACTCAAAGAGCCGCTGTTTCAAGAGGGGGCAGGCTCAGACAGACCCTGAAAACTTTCCATCACCTTGAAAGGTCTGCAGCCTCCGCTCTGCCTCCTCCCGGGACACGCACAGGACACATATGTACAGTACACTGTGTCTGCCTGAGAAGAGGGCACTCCCTGCTGAGAGCAACAGTCACGGTGTAAAACACCGCCGCAGGCAGAATAAAAGAGGCGCACCTTTTATTATCACAAGAAGTGTGCAGACATAGGTCTGTTCTCTGCCGAGGATCACACGGCGTGTGCGTTACTCTGGGAATCTGTTAATACACAGTGTTGCTGCTGTCCTTCTATGCAAGAGAAAAACATTCATTGCTGGGGAAAATAGTTTCATTTGCCATCTGCTGAATATGCAGCGTTTGAGATTTAAGAAATATTCATTTTCTGTAATGTTTCGCTTTATGTTGTCTGGGGCGGTCCCCTCGCTCCGTATAATTGTAATTGTAATTGTAATTGTAAAAACATTTGTAAAGCGCCTGGTTACCAAAGGCATCCCAGCGCTAGAGGCCAAAGTTCATGAACTACATATCAGTTTATGGAAACAAGAAGGTTTTTATGCGTTTCCGGAAGACCAGATGGTTAGTTTCACACCGAATGGCAAGGGGGAGGGAATTCCAAAGCCTAGCGGCGTTATATGAAAAGAGGCGACCCCCTGTGTGGGCTTTCCTAATTCTAGGTACAGTTGCCAACTGTTTATTGCACGATCGCAGGGTTCTCTCAGGATGGTAAGAGGAAATGAGTGAGCGTGTGATAGGTGGCCAGAACCTAACAGCACCTTGTGTGAAATGCAGAGAGCCTTAAACTGCACTCTCTGCCTAATGGGCAGCCAGTGAAGGGCGGCCAGGGCAGCCCCTGCTGACTGTCGGCTGGGGATATTCAAAAGTTGTCGTGCCGCACAGTTCTGTACAATTTGCAGTTTCTTAACCGTGGAGCAAGATGCTCCTAAGTATAGGGCATTGTCGTAGTCGAGCCTAGAAAGAATAAGGGACTGGACCACCACTTTCCTTACAGAGAAAGGGAGGAGAGGAATGATTTTCCGTGTCATCCTCATCAGCCCAAAGCAGCTACCAGCAACCTTCCTTGCTTGCTCCCCAAAATCAAGGTTACGATCTAACCAAATTCCCAAACTCTTGATATGATCTTTGGGGAATGGGGAGGACCGAGCAACTCGGCCAAGAAGATATTATATTGGGTATAGAAGGTTTACCCAGAAACATGAGCTCCGTTTTAGATCCGTTCAGCTTCAAGAATGAACCCTCCATCCATACTGAGATCTCTTGAAGACACATGGCCCACTCCGGGGCGGTGTTGTTGAGCTGATTAAAAGAGACAATCAACTGCGTATCGTCGGCATATGTGATGATTTGGATGCCGAAAGGCTCCACAACACCTGCCAAGGGGCTCATGTACACATTAAAAAGAGTGGGGGACAGGGAGGATCCCTGAGGAACCCCACATCGGAGTGGCAGAGGGTCAGAGATACAGTCTTCATGGAACACTTGAAATGACCGGTCGTCCAGAAAGGAATAGATCCATTTAAGGGCCAGATCAGTCACTCCTACATCTTTAAGCCTCTGGATGAGCAGCTGATGATTGACTGTGTCGAAGGCTGCGCTCAGATCTAAAAGCACAATGGCAGCACAGCCCCCATTATCTAGGATTTTCCTAGTTCCCTCAACCACAGCTAAAAGGGCGGTTTCTGTGCCCTGTTGGGGTCTGAACCCAGTTTGAGATGGGTGAAGACAGTTATTGCTTTCCAAGAACACGGACAGAGCACTATTCACATGTTTTTCAGCAATTTTGCTGATCCCTGGTAATAATGAAATGGGACGATAGTTCCCTAACATTTCAGGGTCCAGGTTCGGTTTTTTCAGCAAAGCTTTAACCATTGCTTGCTTTCAAGGGGGAGGGACTATGCCTGTCCGGAATGTAGCATTAATCAAATCTAAGATAGTAGTGGACACTGTATCAAAGATTCGATTTAGAATGAGGGGGGGAACTGTATCCCTGGGGGAACCTGACTTCAACTGGCCAAGGATACCTTGCAGGGCAAACTGATCCAGGAGAGGAATTTCAGCTAAAATGCGATTATCAATGCCTCCTTTGTTGTTAATTAGGGGGACATTAATTAAAGCTGTGGTCTGGTGAAAAGAGGTATAAATATCTTGGATTTTATTGAAGAAAAAAGTAGCTAATTGATTGCAACGAGATGACATATCATCGCAAGAAATAGGTGGGGGAGGAGATTTAATAAGAGATTTCACTATGCGGAATATTTCGCGAGAAGAATTGGGGGCTGAAAGTATTTGGTTTTCATAGTAGAGTGACTGTGCACACTTAGGGGCCGATTCCGATCTCGGCCGGTAGGGCTCCGAATCGGATTCGGCTTAACCGGATCCGATTCGGAGCCCTATTTCCCGACCGATTCGTACGCGTGTCCGGGCGAGCCGAGTACGATGCGAGATCGCCAACCGGACTCGTCCCAGGCGTCCCGACCGCTCCGACCGACTCGTTCCCGGGTCTAACCGCACCGACAGACTCGCTGCGGACTCGACTCGCACCGCGCAATGGAGACGTTCCCCGGCCGGGTAAGTACGATGCGCGCCGCGAGCAGTCCGACCGAGCCGCGCACTCCAGCTCGAAAGAGCAGTCGGAGCCGGACTTTGGGGGTCCGTGTCGGACCCCCTGTACCGCGTAGCCGCGTCGCAGCACAGGGGGACACATGGGTCCCCCTACACGTGCATGTACGGCGCGACCTGCAGCGACGCGCACACGCTGTAGGGGCGCCCTTGTTCGCGTCGTGCCCATTGAGTCAATGGGAACCCGTGTACGCCGCCGTACGACTGGCTCCCATTGACTTCAATGGGAGTCCGACCGACTCGAGTCCAATAGCATACGTGCGCATCGTACTCGTTCGGTCGGACTGCTAGAGTCCGATTCGGTCGGAAATCTCTCCGGGTCCGGCTCGGTCGGAGAGATTTCCGGCCCGAATCGGAATCGGCCCCTCAATTTCTTCCTTATACCTCTTGATATCCTCCCTATAAATCATTTTATTAGTAATGGAGTAATCTTTTCTCCATTTTCTTTCGGACCGTTTACAAGCCTGCTTAAGTTTACGCAGTTTGGGGGTATACCAAGCTGTTCTATTTGCGCCACTTTTATCCTTAATTTGTTTCTTTGGGAGCACTATGTCTAAAGAAGAGATTAGCCATTTTTCAAAATTGTAACTTGCATTGATTGGATTGGACTCTGGTGCTGGTCTGGTGTCATTGAGTATTGATACCCAACGTTCTACTGGGAGTTGTGACCATAAGTGGAGCAGTTTGGTAGATGTTACCGCCGATCTGCTACTAGCTTGATAGGTCCAAGACAAAGGAATGAGGGAGTGATCTGTCCAAGGAAGCGAAATAGGATTTCCAACCTGAAGATCTGTGGCGTTAGTAAAAATAGGGTCAAGTAAATGACCCTGGGAGTGGGTGTGGCCTCTCACTTTTTGGGAAAATTGGAGGGCTTCCATACTATCCAATAGGTCACGTGTGGCTGGTAAAGAATAATCATCAAAATGCATGTTAAAATCTCCCAGAAGGGAAAAGTTGGACAGTGGGCTAGCTAGGTTGGCTGTGATCTTGGGGAGATCATTGCAGAATTTGCCCAATGTCCCCGGGGGGCGATAAATTAAAATCCCAGAAAAGGTGCAGGTGTGGGAGAAGCCGATGGAAAAGAGCAGACTCTCGCAGTCAGCTATAGGATTCCCTGACACACGGCAGTTAAATCCAGTTTTGTAAATGATGGCTATGCCACCTCCTCTGTTATATTCTCTATCATGTCTTTGAATAGTATACCCAGAGGGGAGGGCTTATGTAAGGCTCGGGTCTGACTCACTCGTTAGCCATGTTTCTCAGTTAAAAACAGAACGTCTGGACTCTCCTCCTCTAACAATAATCTAATTTCAATGGCATGTCTGGGCATTGAGCGACAATTAAGCAGAAGCATGTTAAAAACAGTGGCTGGAGTCGAGGTTGTGTGCTCATTGAAGGCGGGACGAAATTGAAAGGGGCAGTGCACACATTGCATTGTCTTCCCATCAGGGCACATACTATGGATACAAGTACTCCTTACCGTCCCTATGTACTGCTGGAGCTGATCAGTGGTATAAATGAGCGACGCCCTCGCGCAACCGGCAGGGGTTCTGGCACCTGGGACCGGTCGGGCGCGGACGGGTGCAGACGGGCTTGCCTTAGGCGCGCCCGCTGCACGGTCGCGTCATCAGCCCCTTTTGTAGCTGGGCGTGCGCGTTGGCATCAGTGTCTAAAACACTCGACTGCTGACCTCAAAATGCTTTCAGGGTTAAAAGCAGCCCCGGAGCTTTAACACAGCTCCCGCAATAGTAAAATGCTAAAGTGCAGCGTGCAATCACAAATTTAAAAGCCCCCCAAATTTCAACACTTTTAAAACAAATACAATGGGGTGTGTCATGAACACACCCCATTTCCACGGCTATGCTTTACCGGTTTAAGTCAGTGTTTGGAGGCAAGCCTGGACTGCAACGCCCATAATGCATTAGGTTGTAAAATGAACGCCTAGTACTGAAAACAGCGGCCTGAGGCCATGGAGTGAGGCGGCAATCCTAGGGTTGCACCCATGTGAGTGATAATGTCAAAAAGACACCAACGCCTCAGAACGTGCTGCATACTCGGCCTGCATTGGCATATTATGTGGCACTCTGCCTCAATAGTTCCTAAATAATTCACGTTTCCTCGCTGCATGCCTTTGGCGACCCTGCCACATAATTTAGTGCTGTTTCACCAGTGGCGCATGATGATGGGGCCCCCTGCAGAATGTGACGTGGGACCACCGTTTCTATCCGTTTGTGTCGCTATAAGTGTGACTGCCCGTCAGTGTGACTGCCCGTCAGTGTGACTGCCCATCAGTGTGACTGCCCATCAGTGTGACTGCCCATCAGTGTGTTACTATCCACGTGCCTCTCTATCGCTGAATGTCTATCAGTGTGTGTGTCTATCAGTGTGACTGCCCGTCAGTGTGACTGCCCATCAGTGTGTTACTATCCACGTGCCTCTCTATCGCTGAATGTCTATCAGTGTGTGTGTCATTCCCGATCCTGCACCTTATAATGGACCCGGGATTCACCACAGACTGGTTCGCGATCCAATTGGAATTGGGAGCTCCGACCACGAGCCTGGGAAACGGAAGAGAGCGATTAACAAACATCCCGTGCAGGCCGGACCCCCCCTTTAAGGAGATGGCTGCAGACCATGCGGGATGCATCTGAAAACACCAATAAAGTCAGGCAGAAGAAATCTAGCCAAACTCATGGAAGAACAAGCTACCAATGTCTTAGGAGGAATATATATTAGTTTGCATGTCCTGTTTCAGGTGTTTTTTTCTCCTCTGAAAAACTTGCATCAAAGTTTTAACATCAAATGACGGTATTCTGGGAAGCTATGTTTTTTAATTGTGTGTGATGAACTACATGCAGAACATCATTACATCGTTATCTTGAAAATGTACAGTGTACCCCTGAATTTAACTTTCTTTAGGTGGTTCTTAAACTTACCAAATGTTATCCGCATAGCTGTGCAACAGGACAGAATATCCGAACAGCGTGCCGTTCTGTCCCCTGAAGACTTTGGGGTGAGTTACATCTATGTTGTAAGCCCTGGAGTTCGCGCTCAGGCAGCCCAGGAGCAGCACACTCGAAAGGAGACCCCATTTCAGATCCATAGTACACCTCTCCCAGGCCAGGGTCGGAGAAACTGATTCGACGATACCTTGAAAGAACGGCGAAGCGTGCGCTACCGCCCGTAAATAGTCAAATTGATGAAGCGCGTGCTCTCGGCACGGCTCAGGGGTGAGCGGACAGGCACGGGCGCACGCTTGCAGAACGAGCTGTGGGATTGTAGCTTTGGGAGACGTCAAGCCGTGGTTTGGGGAGCCCTCCTGCTGTAGAATGAAGGCTTTACCCTGGTAGTGTGAAGAGGATTGCCCCGCTAGTCTATTCTCTCACTAATGCTATTGGCTGTTGGGTCACTCAGCCCAATTTCGAAAAGCTGCACCTCTCTCTGCAGACTCTTTTCTGCCAGCCTTCCTCCTTTACTGTCAACCCGCCCCGCGCTCCCCGCAAAGGATGCACACCCTTCCTCAAACTGCCGCGAAAAGAATGCAACCCAAACAAAAGAGCAGTGTAAAATGTCTCAGCATGTTTTTACATGTCCAGGCACTATTAGCACAGTTGCTAGTCTTCATATTGGTAGTACAAATCACAAACTCGACCGCCACAGACTTTCACCTCTGCGATTTGGGGCCATCTGTTTCTAATTAGCGTGGAGGAGCGCACTGCCTCCAGAGGTCGGGGGCAGTGCGCTCCTCCACGCTAATTAGAAACAGATGGCCCCATAAAGATAAGAAATTGCTTCACGACAGCCATGAAGCAGACGAGCCAGTCCAGATGGGCCGTCCAAAAGGGAGAAAGGGCAGTGGCCAAAAAGCATCATTTTCAATGGGATGCCAGCGTTTAGCATAAACGCTGACGCGACCCAATGAAAATGATGGGCGGGGCTTCAAGTCCCCTTCTAAAATCTCCTCTCTCACTATATGTCTCGACGAGCGAGCAGCGCATGCGCTGCAACGCTAGGTGAGACCTAAAAATGGTGGCGAATGGACCCTGGCGACAGGGGTGCAACGCAGGCCTAAAACCCCCTGAGGAGCCGGGAGACCCCCAAACCCTCAGGAGGCCCCCATTCAGCCCAAGACCAATGACGATCTGTGAGATATGGGAGGCTCAAAGGCTCCTCTTCATATTCTGCACTGTGTAGCCCATCATTTTGTGTTAGGCCTCTAGCTGGCGAATGAAAGGCACTAGAGCAGATGTGAAATTGCAGGAAGATTTAAACATTTGGAAAACTCTGACCTGAAACGTAATCTACCCGCCTGAATCTAGACCCCATGGACTTTCCATGCGATTTTGTATACATGAAATGTGAATGTTTAACATTGTGCAAAATAAATTATATACAGTCAGCTTTTTAGGAAAGCGGAACAATCATGCATGTGCGCTATTAAGTTGTGACACTGACATTCTGACAGGAATGATGGAATATGCTATGCTTATTTAATTGCAAGCTTCAATAAAAATATGTTTAAAAAAATGTTAGACATGGCCATTTCAAGCGTTGCATCGATGAAAAAAGTGTGTGTCTTCGCCGCGCTGAAAAAGGTAGACTGACTGCAGGAGATCTCGATAATGACAACAACCTTTTTTGTGTATCCTCCTTAAACAGAGTAATTTGCCAGCGAAGTCGTGCTGAGACAATTTAGTATAATAATGTCGGAGAAAATATGTACCTTTCGGCAGTGTTTTTGCATTCACTCCTGGCTCATTCACTGGGGAGTATAGTTCTCGTGGAAACCATGCAGTGCAAAGCTGCTGCAAAATGTGTCTATCTCTGCTCAGATTTTGTTGTTCAGTTGTTTGTTGTGGTTTCCACTAGCAGTATTTAATGCCTGGCAGCAGGGCTTCATTTGTAAAAGAATGAGTGTCGGTGCACAAAGCTCTGCTCAGAACTCTGCGCTAGTGCAATTAATTAACAGTCCATAGAATGGCAAAGCTGTGTAGTCTTCAATTCACACCAGGCCACATCTAACCCCTATCGGAGACTCCCTGACCCTTTATCTCACTTTTGCAGGTTCCTGCTTTCTCTCCTTGAGAGGTTTTCCTATCTTTCTCTTCCTCCATCGTTCCGCTTTGCGTGTTTTTCCCTCTCTTGCTCTCAGTAAACGTTTAATGCAGAAAAATAAGTGCTGATCCCCAAACATATGTGCCGGTGGCCCCCACCGGCAACCACCAGCTCAAATTAAGCATTAGCCGGCAGGGACACAATGTCAAGCAGAGGGAACAGATTGAATGCACATAGGATCCACATGAACCTCTTCAGTGAAGGGAACGTGAGTATACCTAAAACAGTTAGGCCAGCGGCGGCCAGCACAGGTAAGCACGGTGAGGCAGGGCACAGACGATGGAATAGGTGTTATTTATTTATTTAATTATACCTATTCTGTCAAAATGTCGACTCCCCCCCACCCTGCCACACCACGTTTACTTGTGCCGGCCGCAGCTGAGTTAGGCTTGTGTGGAAGCTTATAGGAAATACATCTTTTGATGGCAGGCTAAACACTGATCTCCGAAGAGTGGCAATCCAACAGGAGTGGAGTCTCCTTCACTTTAATTCTTAAGGTGAATGATACAGTTGCAACAAACAACAAACTGAAATTCGTTGGAAGGATTCCCTGGGCTTAATTGGGTGTTTTTTGGGCAGCCATTTTATATAACTCTCTCCCTGTACCTTTTTTCATCTAGGTGGTGACAGGTCTATCACTGGGTTTTCTCTATGCCGGAATTGTAACATGACTCAGCAGGGGTTCGGCAGAAGGATGGCTAAGGTTACAAGTTGATTTGGTGTTTGCAATTGAGGCACAGAGTGCGGATATTGAGTGGGCTCTGTAGCTGCTAAGGGTGGCTTGCATGGCTGGCTGACCTATTGAACTACTGTGAATCTGCCAGAGCTGGAGCAGGAGGGCCAGGATAATAGGCTGGTATCCACCCAGGTGGTCGTGGTGACTGGAGTTCATCCCATGTGTGGGATGAATGGAGGGTTTGTAGGGAGGCACTGGCTATACAGAGAAATAGGTGTGTGGTGAGAGCGTCATCAAACACATCTCCCCGTGACAGAGTGACGGTGGGGCTGATCTGGTTAAAAAGTGAGCAGATGGAAAAGGGACAGGATTCTTCATTGGTGACTGAAAGGCCCTGAAATGCATGCCATGGGGGAGTGAGGTTGTGGCCCAGAGTAAGCGTGAAGTAGGATGTGCATGGAGTCAGAAAACAGACGCCTTGGAACGGAGGGCATGGAACAAGAAGCAGAACTCTATGTACCCAGAAGGAATAGGTCACCATCATAGATGATGTTGCTACCTGCCTGGAAGAATTCCATTAGACGACTTAGAACTGGGAGTTTTTATGTACTTGAAAACAGAGTTGGTGGAACCTTCCTGCAATTTTAAACTGGAATGGAGAGTGGGAAGCCAATCCTCAAATTTGACAGCCTTTTTAGGTCGAGCCTAGAGTCAGCACGCATGTGCTGCTCTGCGAGACGTGTTGTAGTGGAGTATGGAATAGAAGCCCCGCCCACTCTCCGCCCATATTTGTCATTGGCTTGTGTCATTGTCCTTCGTAAATGCTGGCTTCTGATTCGTAAATAGGCTTGTAAGTCCCTCCTTGGTACCGCCTTGTCTTCATTTATAACCTCCCATGGCGACTGGCCCTTTTACTTCAGTTGTTACACGGTATGTGTTATTTAGTCTTGTGAGCACTATTTTCTTTATAGAGTTTTTCTTACTGCAGGCACGATGTGCTTTCAGCACGCCATGTGCGCTTTCTCTTTTCAAGCAGCCATGACAATGGCAGCCACTTCTTTCCAATGCCATAGGTCTCGCATTTAAATGCGAGACCTATTGCATTGCTGTTCGTGTCTTCGGGCCGGAGCCTGCTCGTCGTGTCTTTTGCTTTGGTGCAGAGCCAGGTCCTGTTTCCCCACTACTGCATCAAGGGACCCGTGGGCAAGAGAGCGGCAGAGAACTGGCCACAAAAACCAAGTGCCATTTCTTTTCCTATTCAAAACCAACCGCTTGATTTATTTTCATGTCCTTGTAGATATGCATCAAAACATCCACATTTAGAAAAGGCTTTTGTCTTGCCGACTGGCATTTTCCACAAGATGTAAGATGCTTTGTGTGTTATTTTTTTTCTACTTGTTAAGATGCTTGCTCCTTGCGAGGAATCAGAGGACAGTTATTTCAGTGATGATGTAGCGTAACGATGGGCGCCTCTGATCAGCTAGGCGCATTATCTTCAACAGACCTGGATATGAAAAAAAACAGTTCTGTGATGTAGTTTTCAATGAAGGAGCATTCTTGCAAGGTTTAAACTGTGCTTCTGGGGTGAGGTTTGTGTATAATAAGTCACTGTTCACGTACGTGAGATAAACTGGTGGCCTTTCTAACCATGCACAGGGCATTTCCTGTCAAGGCATGCAGCCTGCGCCACTGTATGTGCCCCAATGTGAGCCAGGGGTCTCCGAGGGCACTGCAGATGCCAGCGGGGACTGTGCTCGCCCCCCTCTCTCCCTGGGCCTTCGATGACTTCCTGGCAGCTGCACAGTTGACATTCTCTGGGAAACCATCAGCCTGAATGGCTGCCTTACGCTTCCTGCCTGTTCAAGTCTTCGGAGCACACGTGCTGCCAGATGACCTCCTAAAGGGGAGGCCAGCACAGGCTGGGCTCTGTGTGGCTGCACAGCCAGGGAGCAGGTACATCACATCACAGGGAACTAGAAGCAAGCACTGCATGCAGAGCACGTGAACAGGCATATCACAGTGCACTTGGAGCATGCACGTCACACAGCACACCAGAAAGGGGTATCTGAGCAGGCACATCACAGAGGGGCATCTGGGTAGACACCACACGATGATATGTGAGAGCAGCAGGGATTTAAGGGGAATGAATAAACTAGGGGTCGCTCAAAGGGGAGTGGCCGATGTAATTAAAGACGTGGCTTAAATATTGGCAAGCTAAAAATCTGTGCTTAGCATAGTGTGCCCCCCAACAGCCCAACAGGTGTTTTGCTGGTTCTGTCATTGCATACAGATATTTAATACTGATACACCAACTAACAACATTACACCTACAACTAGGCAGGGCTATTGGATTTGCCAATGGTTGTTGTTTGTGTTAGATAAATCAGCAACAACTATGGCTTCATTGTATAGAATACTGAAAATGCTTCAGTTCTGAAATGATGAGACTGTGAAAGTACTATAGTGAGTGTCTTTGAAGTTACCTCAAAAGCAGTAAAGGGTGGTACTGCTGCAGAGGTAAGATTTTTTTTTCAACCTGAGGGCGAAAATGGAGCGCCCGATAGAGACCCGGTTGGGCACCTGCTTTATAAAATTGCCGGTGCTGAGCACCGTCAGGACCCGGCCCACTGAAAGCCCTGGAGAGCAGGTACGCTGCGCTGAGACTTGTAACCCGACAAATCACACATTTAAGACAGCAGGCATATCACACAACAGATACATCACCCTGGGGTAGGTGATCCGACACAATACACATGGGTATGCCACACATCATATGGGAGTACGAGCGGGTCTATCAGATGTGGGTGAGTATGACCGCATGCAAATCACACAACAGTATCTGTCAGACATTACACAGGTGTGTGTGAGAGCTTGAATGCCCCTCCTTGAATGTTTTGAGCCCCCCGAAGCCTGCTCCCCCTATTACAGGGGTAGCAGGGGCCTCTGTTGCGAGACCTATTTGTTTTTAGGTCGAGCCTGGGCAACGCATGCGCTTCTCTGCAACCGGACTTGAAGCTGCGCCCACTCTCCGCCCTCTCTCCACCCATATTTTCATTGGCTTGTGTCATTGTCCTTTGTAAATGCTGACTTCTGATTCATTAATAGGCTTGTTAGTCCCTCCTTAGTACCGCCTTTTCTTCATTTGTAACCTCCCATGAGGACTGGCCCTTTTACTTCAGTTGTTACACTGTATGTCTTAGTTAGTCTGTAAGCGCTATTTTCTTTAACTCATTTCTCCTACTGCAGGCATTACATACTTTCCTGCAACTTTCAGAGCGCCATCCGCGCTTTCACTTTCCAAGCAGCCCGGGACAATGGCGTCCGAGGTCTCGCATTTACAAGAGTTTGTGCTATTGGCATAGTAAATGACAATGCCTTTTATTTATGTGTTAATTATCAAAACAGATCAAAATCATTGTCATTTACAATGCCAATAGCTTAAACTCTCGCAAATGCGAGGCATATTGCATTGTAAATGCTTGTTCCATACAGCAGTGTTCCAGGAACTCACATTCAAATGTTGGAGCAACTTGAAAAGTCTGCCCGCAAAAGACGGCTTTAACTTAGGTTGACAAAGCTTAAGGTTTGATCCTCCTTTTACCGTTGACATTGGAACATACAGGTAAGTAACGATGGAAAACACCTTTCATGCTCCATGCGCCGTAAACATCTCAAAAGATTCAACCAATGTTATTCTCTTGGTAGTCCACCTTGAGTTCAGGTACATAGGTTTTAACTATTGGCACAATGATTGACTGGTGGAGTTTTTGTTTCTGAGACAAATAATGTATGCCAGCACAGTAACAGTCTGGTTGGGTCATAAATACTGAAGTCACACATGCAATATGTTCATCATTATTGGTGCAAATAATGTCTGATGGTGATGGTCTGATTTCTGGCACAAAGTATGTCTGATACGGTAATTACTACGAGAGAAATAACTCTCTGACGATGTCATTATTAATGACAATTACTATCTGATGGTGTTATAATTAATGGCATGATACTGTTTGACCACTTCATAATTATGGTCTTAATAATTGCCAGATGCATGCATCACTGGTGCAGTACTTGTCTGATGGGGACATCATTTCTGTCACTGTAACTTTGCAATTGCTCACAAAATATAACGACAAATCAGCTCCCTGATGGGAACACAGGAGCCGCACAATTTTGGAATTTATACACGAATCTGATTATTTATTAGCCAAGGGCCTGTCCTCACCTTTCCGTGGTAAATATGGCAGGCTAGCCCTCCAGTATATATGTTGATGATGATCAATTCTCAGCGTGTGTATGGACAGGCCTACCTATAACCCACTGAAGGCTGCTATTTGTCCGCAGTACTGATGGTCCCTATTGTGAAGTATGTTTATGGATTTGAAATTCAGCCTGTAGGGCCTCTCATCAGGTCCAAGGCCCGTTTGAAACATTTGCACCTAGACATTCAGTCACCAGCATATTAGAGGAATGTGTCCACCGCCCCAACAGAGTATGCTCTGGCCCTGATCTGAGATCAATGATAGCTGCCAGATCCATACTGTGTCTGGGTCCCCAGCAGACTCTGTTCAGAGGGGTGCTGCACTGGCGTAACGAAACTTGAAGGGCCCCTCCTGCACAGTACGTGGAGGGCCCCCCTCCAGAATCAATCAGGAGCTATTCGTCCAGAGTACTGGGCTGAGGGGGCCCCTGGAGCTTGGCCCTCCCACACCGCAGGGGCTGCGGGGGCTGTGTTACTCCACTGGGGTGCTGTGCAGACTCGAGCCACAGCCATGGGGCTTGAAGGCATTTTCCACTTTTGTCCTGAAGCTCCTCCTACTACAGATCTGCAAACTAAAACAAGTACAACCCCTTTATCGCTTGACACTGAAGGTTGCGAGGGAGAGCAGTCACAGGCTTCTCCGGGAGGTAGTGTGGGGTGCTTGCTCAAGCTCAGCTTGAAACTATAAACCAACAGATGCAATAACATCACTGACAAGTCCAGTGCCTACATTTAAAAAAATATATATATATATTTTTAATCACATATTTGTATTAAATACTACCCAGTGCAATGTGTTATATGTCTTAGTCCCCTCTAGACAATTCCTTTCTGGGGTGGCCTGCTATCCACTGAGTCGCCCTCTCTCTGGAAAATCAGTTTATAGCATGAATAAAGCACAGGTGCGGCCTTTTCTTGCCAACAATCAAATTTGCACTCAGCAGTCCCTCTTAACCATCTGAGATACTGTGGCGGCACTTTGAAGTCCTGATTATCTCTTGCAGGCTCTGCCCACCCCCCCACATCTACTGAGAAATAACAAGTTTACTGGCCTGCCGGGGTAGCTAGGTCCATGCAATGTCCTTCTGTGCATCCTCCCAGCCTCAGTCCTTTAAGTATGCAGTTTCGGATCAGGTACATACCTGTCTGTGGTGATTATGTTATGTTATGTCTATTTGTATAGCACACTAAATCACCTGTGAGGGTATCCAGGTGCTTGATCAGGTGCGTAGGTGAGTGTCCTCTTAGAGTAATTCGAAGAGCCAGGTCTTCAGCTTCTTGTGGAACTCAAAAAATGAGGAGGAGGCTTTGATGTGCCGTGGGAGGCTGAAAGTGTAATGAACATGGAGATCTTGGGGATACCACAAAAACTAGGCTGTCACTGCTAGAGGTAGAATATTTTGGGAGTAACACCCTGATAAGAAGTTGGATGATCTTTGGTGGAAATTAATTAACTGAAAGTGATGGAGCAGTATCTCACAGTACATCCTAACATGAAACCATCCCCGTGTTTACTATGTTTCTCTTCACCATCAGCCCCAAGTCTGTAATTCTGCAAGAGAGAGGGCAAGGAAGAGGGGAAAGATGCAAGCACTTACTCCTGAGTCAGCTCATAGTGAAGGGTTGCGGCTTGGGCTGAGACTGTCACGAAAATGTTCTGGAAAACAGCTGTTGCTAATGTTTGCTGAGTGTCTTTGGAACTGCAGTAATCCATTCAATGGAAGCAATACAGATGCACATTGACACAGCTGGGCAAGTGTAATCAGCAGTGGTATTGTCATGTGATCTCACTGAGTCCATCACATTGGATCTCCACCTCTTCGTTTTTCTGGGGCACGTAATGTGAATGCACCTTTTGAATGGGTGAAATTGTAAATCAATTGCACAAATGGTGGTTGTGTACCAACAAATTACGTCTGTGTATTAGTGTCACCAGAATACTGAGATGCTATAATTCATTGACTTGTCTTTTACTGAATCCAATATATTCTGTAAAATTACATGGTGTAGCTTCATTTAGTGTGGCATGGGAAACAAGATTTTTTTCAACACAAAGATGTTAGGTGAGTAGATGGATTGAGTACACAATTTGATATTTTGTATTAAAATGAATCTAAACAATGTAGTTATGTAATGGTGTCCGTCTTATTCAGTGTTTGATGTTAGTGAAGAGCAGGAAAAACAATAACATTACATTTGGGTTACTCCACCCGCGGTTTATGCAGACAACACTAACACTCCATAAGTATAAAGGTACATATACTTTGGTTAGGTGTAAACAAAACCATGAATTTAACAAGTGATCATAAGTCCCCTTGAGCACTCTCATGCTCATCCTGCCTTTCAGCACTCCCCCTCTTAACTACCATCATGCCCTCAACAGCCGCTCTTTAGTGCCCAGATGCTCCTTGATCTCATCCACCATATTAATGCCCTTTGCTTACGCACACCACACAAGGAGCTCCCTCAACACAACAGGGCCTTCTCATCACTTCTTTAGCTCTACAAGAAGTCAAAGACCTAGCACCGAACCACGGAGCTTAGACCAATAATGATGCTGCTGTCATGCTGGTGAGAGCAGCATCATGATTGGCTAGGGGAGTTTGGGAGCCTGTGTGCTTCCTGCTTCTGGAGTCAACCGAAGAGGACCGAGAGGCGGCAGACAGCCTACAGGTAAGGTCTTTTTTTATTTTTTCATCCCCCGCCAAGCCACCACCGTTAAGTAGAAGCTGCCACAGTATCTATGAGAACATTCATTGTCTTGCTCTGTTGTATGGCACGTCAACTCGATGGGTTGTTACATCTGTCACCCAGTGGCAGCTGTTGGATTATAAAAGTGTGGGGCAGAAAGATGAGTCTCGAGTTGAAAATGTGAGCAATCCTATACTGAAAGGGAGGCAAGAGAAGTGGATTCTCCCATACAAAAAAGTTGAAAACATGGGCTTAAATGGTTTATTTTGGGACTTGTACCAACAAATTATGCCAGAGTATGTTTCTCCTGGCCATTTGGTATAAAATAAATTACCAAAAGAAGAGACAAACATCCCTGAGCTATTCAGCTTTCTTCTATCCAATACTCCATAGGTCAGCTTACCTGCCTATCATGGGCTTAGTGTAGCAAAGCACTGTGTCTAAGTCACCCGGGTGCAGCTCATGGCCCCAGTGAGTAAAACCCTAAACAGACACTGAGAGACAGGCTGGGTGAGTCACAGACACAATTGGTGACCCTCTACTGCTTCCTCTGCCTCTCCTGCTCCCTCTTTGTATCTACTGTTTCCACTATTTCCACTGACACTTGTATGGAGTTCTCTGTCTCCATAACGGGGCTGTGTATTCCTATTCTGCATATTCTTTGCAGAGTTAGAGGGAGCTTGATGCCACAGTTGCCACTTTTTTCATGCACTGCACTTTTCATAAGCCAACTAAAGTCTGTTACCCTGACCCCTCACTGCCTGCTGTGTGGCACCCATGTTCCATTCTTGGGGATCGCCCTACAAAGCCTTTGTACATCAACCCTCTTCGGGGCTCCAGCGTTTGGTGGGGGTGGAGTGTATGTGTGGCTGTGTAGCCAGGCACTGCTGCTTCCTTCACCTGGGCTAGCGTGCCCTTATGGAAACTATTAGTAGCCTTGTGACCTCATACCCTCTCCCCTTCACCTGCGCGTGATGTCACATGTTAGTAAACAGTACCACATGTGCCCCCGTCACAACGACCTCCCTCCAACTCCTTGCATCCCATCTGCAGTGTTTACAACAGTGAGGGGTCTTCATGGGGCAGCTGGCTCTTCCCAGTTAATTGCTTTTTCCACAAGAACCTCATTAATGTCCTTGGTCATTATAAATTAGTCAAAAGCAACAATGGGTAGGGGGGCCTCAGGGACGGGGGGCCTGAGACGAGGCCTCCACTTCTAGACTGCAGGAGGGGTGGCTGATGCTGACCATAGTCAATTGGCAGCGGATTCAGAACTGCCCTATTCTTCAGTTAGGTTTTTCTTTTTTCGTAGTTTTTAAATAGCAGTAACTCGACCCAAAGGTATTGGAGCACTTTACATATGCACCAGTTACTTTACACGAGAAGGACCCATTTATTTCTTTTTTAGGCACAATGAGATTAAGGGGCATATTATCAAGAAGGGCGTTAAAATTATCGCCGGTTTAGCGGCAGAAAACTGCCGCTAAATCGGCGATAATGGGCTTGATAATATGCCCTGGAGAATTCCAATAGAAGCCCATGTTCACACCAGAACATGGACTTCTATTGGAATTCTCAAGGGCATATTATCAAGCCCATTATCGCCGCTTTAGCGGCAGTTTTCTGCCGCTAAACCGGCGATAATTTTTAACGCCGTTCTTGATAATATGCCCCTAAGTGATTTGCCCAGGATTAAAGGATGTTGAGCGGAGGCCGAGACTCAAACCTGGTTCCCCAGCTCCAAAGTCGGTAGCTCTGTCTCTAACGCCACATCCATGGATGTCAAACAAGGGTCACCAGAGGTCACAACTGCGACCCGCCCAAGCCACACGCTGCAACCCCTGCTAACTTACTTGTAACCCCTGGATGGAAATCACTCAGCCAGTGTGGGCAGCGCTTGATTGCACTGCAGAAGGAAGCTCTGAGTGACTGCATCATGATTCCATATTGCCTGCAAGCTGGCTGGGCCCCCGGCCCGGGTCTGTGCAAAACTTGTCCTCTCTACAGTTGCTATGGTGACCCCGGGCAGGCCGGAGCACAGTCCTAGACTTCTAGATACATGTGTATGTATCTACTGTGCTGTCTGCCTGGGCCTTGCCTCAGTCACTTGTAGGGCAGTCAATCTAGTAGCGTGCAAAAGCGCTGCTACCAATGACGAACCTGGCAAGATTTATCGGCAGCCCCCGCCAGGTCTCTCTCTTGGAGTCGGGCTTGTGTGATGATGCATGCGTCAGACTCCAGTGAGTGACCAACGGTGACCAAGTTACAGCCGGTCGTTTGTGTTTTCCCATCATATGATTTTCTAAATGATCGGTTAGAAAACAATTTTCCAAAGGTTGAATTGGTGTGTTTTTCAGTACATTGTAATCAGGAAAATTCCAGCTTTAGTTTCCTAAATTCGAAGAGACATTTCACATTTGAAGCTTTGTGGGCCTCAAAACAAATGCAATAGAATGGATATGAAAAAGAACACTCACACCATTTTTTGATGCATTGTTTGATGCACACAATAGAATGTACAGATGCATCAGTCACGAAATGATTTTTACTTAAACCAGAATTAATGTTGTCAATAGCATGTTGCAGCAGCCTTTCACATTTTTCGAAAAACCAAAGAGAGTAACTTTTAAATGCTGTGCTCATTTTATAGATCAGTTGGGAGAAAATAACTAACTGAGTTGGAAAGCCTCAGGGTAAATTGTGTTTTAAACTTGGTTTAAAAGTCTGGCTGTTGGTGCCAATGTAAAGGTGTTGTGGCTCACTGCCATTTGAATTTTGTCCAACAAGTTGGTAGTTCTGTAAACTGTGCTAAGTGTTCCCAAATCTGGTTAATTAAGATTTTGCAAACTACTAAATAGTCCTATGCTCTGGTGGATGGACGAGGCCCCTGGTCAACTCACTTTATATGGTGGTGGTAATTGGCAAGGTTTTCCATTGTTTATGTAGTATATGTTTGGGTTACGTTATTTATCATAATACTTTTTTTAGGAGTTTTATATAGAGCAAACTCGACCCGAAGGTATCAGAGCACTTTTCATGAGCACCAGTTGCATTATATATGGACACATTCACTTTTTAGGCAAGGGAAATGAAGTGATTTGCCCAGAATCACAGTATGTTGAGACTCCTGCCGAGACGGGAACCCAGTTTCCCAGCATCAAAGTCGGCCACTTTTGCCATTACCCACATCCTCATCTACAGCGCGGCAAACACATGCCGCTAATCAGAGCCAGCCTTTGCTAAGATAGCGCCTTGGGCGGAGAGAAATGTGGCACCGTTGCTGGTGTTTTTTAGGTCTCGGCCTGCAACCAGCGCTTGCGCTGGTCTGGCCGAGAGTTTTAGTAAGCGGGTTTTGGAAGTGCAAACCCACTGGCTTTCGGCTGGCGACCAGCTTGCGTTCACGATAGCGTGCACGCGCGCAGCTGCCATCCGGGTTTCCTATCTCTTCCTCATTTCCTCGTCATGGCTCATTAACTCTCTGGACTCTGATGTTTCAATCGCAGCAGCAGCTCACATTACCAACTGACGGACCTGGACTACAGTCACATGAAAAACAACAGCCATTAGCATTGAAATGCAAGCTTTTTTTTGTCTAGGTAGAAATATTGCTTCGGTGGGTTGATTTCACCTTATATCGCTATTTGTTTTATATTGGGTGTCACAGCCTAATTACCAGTATTTTTGTCTCACTCTGTTTTTTTTTTTAAATATTTATTCGCGCAAAGCACAAAGCTATATTTAAGGTTACTTTTTCCGCGTCACTTCTTCACTCTATTTAAACTCCACACCCCCACTCTTATTGTCTCTCTCCTTCTCTCTCTCTCCCCTCTCTAATTCTCTCTCTACTTAATTAACTCTCCCCTCTCTTTTTTAGCCTTTCATTCTCTCTCACCCCTTTATCTGTTTCTCTTTCAAACTCCTTCATTCACTCTCTCTCCCCTTCTTTCTCTCTCTCTATCCCGCTCCACTCTTTATTCTATGTACACCCTTTCTCTCTCTTTTCTCTCTCACCACCCTCTCTAATTGGGCATTATATCTTCACTCTATCTCTCACTCGGCAACACCACAGCATCACTCAGCATCACCACAGCATCACTCAGCGCAACCACAGCATCAATCAGAGCCAGCACAGCATCAATCAGAGCCAGCACAGCATCAATCAGAGCCAGCACAGCATCACTCCAGCACCAACACAACATCTCTCAACGCCATCACAGCATCACTCAACGCCATCACAGCATCACTCAGTGCAACCACAGCATCACTCAGTGCAACCACAGCATCACTCAGTGCAACAACAGCATCACTCAGTGCAACCACAACATTACTCAGCACAACCACAGCATCACTTAGCGCCACAACAGCATCACTCAGTGCCACCACAGCATTACTCAGCAGCACCACAACATCACTCCGCGCCACCACAGCATCACTTAGCACCACCATAGCTTCACTCAGCGACACCACATCATCACTCAGGGCCAACACTGCATCACTCAGCACCACCACAGGATCACTCAGCACCACCACAGGATGACTCCGCACCACCACAGGATGACTCGGCACCACCACAGGATGACTCAGCACCACCACAGGATGACTCAGCACCACCACAGCATCACTCAGGGCCACCACAGCATCACTCAGGGCCACCACAGCATCACTCAGGGTCACCACAGCATCACTCAGGGCCGCCACAGCATCGCTCAGCGCCACCACAGCACCGCTCAGCGCCGCCACAGCATTGCTCAGCGCCGCAACAGCATCGCTCAGCACCGCCACAGCATCGCTCAGCACCGCCACTGCATCGCTCAGTACCGCCACTGCATCGCTCAGCGCCACCACAGCATCACTCAGCGCCGCCACAGCATCGCTCAGCGCCGCCACAGCATCGCTCAGCGCCGCCACAGCATCGCTCAGCGCTGCCACAGCATCGCTCAGGGCCACCACAGCATCGCTCAGCACCACCACAGCATCATTCAGCACCACCACAGCATCACTCAGGGCCACCACAGCATCACTCAGGGCCACCACAGCATCACTCAGCACCACCACAGCATCACTCAGCGCCAAGACAATATCACTCAGCACCACCACAGCATCACTCAGCGCCAAGACAATATCACTCAGCACCACCACAGCATCACTCAGCACCACAGCAGTATCACTCAGCAAGACCTGAGTATCATTCAGCATCACCTCAGCATCGTCTCCGCAACAGTCACCACCACCACCACTACCACCTCAGCATCACTCAGCACCACCTCAGCCTGCTCTCGGAATCTGGCATCTGTTGATTCTCCCCTAGCGTCTGGCCGCTGCTAGTGTTATAATACAGGTACTAGTTCCCAACCTTCACCCTCCGATTGTTTATGCCCCCTCAAAAAAAAGCTTTAACAAACAACCATTGCAATAGGCAGAAACAAGTTGCCAGCATTGCAAGAACAAAAGAAAACTGAGGAAATTTTTTATTGTAAATACTTTTTAATATGGTCGTTCAGTTTTACATAATGCCTTCTTGGTCATATATAAAGTAACAAAAATGCTTCTGACACTTTTTTATTATAACTTTTCAGTATGCTGCACAGCAGCCACACTTCTCTACAGCACAGCTTGAAGACATTGGCAAAGTCAATAGCTCTGGCTAAACACTTATAAGGCCCCAAAGGCGAGACCTATTGGCTATGCCAATGCTTGTTAATTGAATGAGGCGGCAGGGGCTCCTTTTGTGTTCACTAGTCAGAACCCTGGCTCAGCAGTGACTGTCCCCTGAACACAAACATCTCTGGACCTCCCCCAGCTCATCTAAATCACCAATAGCTTTGCAGTCTCACGCTGATGATGGTGTTGTCTATGTGTGTCAGCAGGGATGAAAGGAAGAAGGGAGGGCAAGGAAGGTGGCTAATGGGGTGTTGAAAACATCACCCACATTATAATGAAGGATTAAAATCGATTTAAACCTGCAAACCGCTTTAAACTTGCAAATTAGACAGAAACGAACATGCAGAGGCATGGACAAGAGTGAAGCAAGATGACTGGGGTGCTGCTGTTAGAATAACTTTAATGCACCCAGTACTGTGTGCCCCTGAGAATATTAGCACCATGGGCCTGGGCCCAGCTACTCGCCCATGCTAAAAAACGGCCCTGCCGCTAATCCAGCATAAAGCGCTGTTCGGCTTTATTGTTCACCTGCTGCTTGATAAACTGCTTGATAAACAATTTTTAACTGCATTCAGTTCATAAATAAAAACTAAAGGCGCTTTGTGGTGATATAGATGTGGCTCGTTGCTCTAATATTGAATGATTTCTACTGGCTCCATATTTGAGCATTTCAATCTGCCCTGTGGGCCCATAACACATCTTTGAGCCTGTACACTACTTGCCTCAAGCATGTGTGCTACTACTAACCCACTGGTACACCTTTGTGCTACTTCATCATCCCCAAGCCTGTATGCAATTGCTCCCTCTCAAACCTCTCAAACCTGTGCGCTACTTGCCTTAAACCTATGTGCTACTTGCCATTGTGGAACCAATGTACTGCTAGCCCCTCTGAACTTGTAAACCATCAACCCACACTTTAACCTGTTTGCTCCTTGCCCACACTCAAGCCTCTTGCTTACCTACCTGGAGCCAGTGTACTACTTGCCTCCCCTCCTTGCCCACTCTTGAGCCTGTAAACTTGCCCACCCCTGAGCCTGTAAACTATGTTTATTGCTCACCAATAGACACCTGTGAATCTGATGCCAGTAATAAAAAGATACAGCACTAATCAGTGTTCAGTTTGCCCTCCAGGCGTCTTGACCCTGGTGTCACTGCACCTGCTGCACCCATGGAAGCTAGGCCCACTGAACCCTGATTATTGCTATATTTTTTCATTCATACAGCAGCCGGGGGCCATTTCCTGTCTTGCACTAGGGAGCATGACTGGTGCTTAAAATGGGCAGGTGCTGTCAGGTTATTTTGAGAAGGAGAGTACCTGCACTTCTCAGCAGAGGTTCGATATTTTTCATTGAAGAGTAATGGCATTTCTGAGAAAACAAGTAGGCACTCTGGCATAGGGTACGTGCCACTGCCAGTGTTTAATATGAGCCAGTGGTTGCAGGTGGGGCCCACCGCCACTCGTTTTTGAAGACCAGCACTTATTTTCCTTTATCAGACTTTGACCCAGAACAAGAGAGTGAAATTCACACAAGGGGGGAAGAAGCAGGAAGAGAAAGATAGAAAAAATGTGACAGTGGGAGAAAGCAGGGGTGAAAAAGAGCCCCTCTGGAGTGAAATAAAGGGCTAGGGAGTGTCTGGTGGTGTATTTAAGAGGCCTGAAAGGTGAAAGCAAGACTAGGCAGACTTGTTATTTGGCACACCGACATACAATAGCACTGGCCGCAGGCTTCTCAGCGAAATCTTGGGCCCACTACTTATTCTTTTACAAATTAAGCACCGGTACCTGCACTTATATTCTTACATTTCAAGCACTGCCAATGACACATTGGCTACGCTACTAATTTATTGCGCGGCTGTGAATAGGATTTGAAGTATTTCTGTTTATAGGGTACTTCTTTTGTATCTGTAAAGATTTTCCAGCCTTTGTGTGTGATGTAAGTAGCCAAAAGTTAGATGCATCACTTCCGGTAATAGCACCAAGTCAAAGTCATGCAGTGTTGTTCCTTTGAGTTCATGAGGGTTCAAAGGGCAGGTGATATCACTTCCTGTGATGTCACCAGGTCAAAGTTTGTGTGATGTCACAGGGAGCTGTGACATCATCTAGGTGGTTCAAAGGGCAGGTGATGTCACATTCTGGGATGTCACCAAGTCAGAGTTCGTGTGATGTCACTTCCTGTGACATCATCGGAATGGGTCACATGGCATGTGATGTCACTTCCGCTACCCCTGGCTTTTTGATGAATTAACGTCCATGGCCACATCCTCAGTCCGAAAGTCGAATTCAATCCGAAAGCAAAAAAGCAGGACTTCAGTGGTCCAAAGACAGGAATTGAAAGGCAGTGGCATGGCAGAAAGGGCACACTCACTGGTTACACAATCAGTGCCCCTCTGAAAGTCCAGTAGCCAGCTGGTACTGCCTGCACGTGGTCTGCACTGAGGAATTCCGGAATTAACATTGCTGTCGGACTCCTCCCCAGCATCCAACTTCACTGCCTACCACCATTCACAACTTAGTACAACCCACCTACTCCCACTTTGATTGTCATCCTGCCCTGCCCCTTGCTCATGCATGCTGCTGTGGCGCTCTGCAGTGGTAAATCCGCCCTGGGCCAAAGGGCTAAACGATCCCAGGCATGCATTCCCCACAGCACTGTAGAACGATCACACCCACTATTTACATATGCGCTTTGGCCTTTTCCTTTAGGGAGAGTGAAACCTCGCCCAGGCATGCGCAAGTGAAACACCAAACCCATCTCAAATACACAATCTATATCCTGCTCCATCACCAAGCAGCCAGTCCTTTGTGCGATATGCTAATGTTTTTTTTCCGCCCTTCTCCTCCTATTCATGGTAGGGCCACGCCCATTTTGCCCATGCATACCAGCGCCCCTGGTCACCGCTGCAACTTGCAGGTCGTTGGTGTAAACCGCAGTAGTGCCAACTCATCCTTAAATCCTTCTGAGATCGATACAATGCATACAGTTGAGATGGGCAATGGTAAACTATGTCGGTACATTGTTTGTTACCCAGCAGAGCTCAATCACTGCGTGATAAAATGTTTTTTTTTAGTTATCCGTTACCCAGAAATCCAAATATAGGTTTCAAAGGTGAGACAGATACCACCCCCAAAAAAGTGCTCTTTTGGCTGCCTGTCTGAATCTGTTAGGAGCAAAAACGGAAGTGGTACAAATCATTTTACCGAAATAGATCTTCGCTAGGGATGTTTAAAGCCCAACAACAGAGGCCGCCTAGTCAAATCCAATTACAGTGCTGTGACTCTAAATTGTATGAACCTGCCTATAACATATTCGTATACTTTTCTTGAATTCGTCTTCCCTCTCCTCTCATTTCTGCCAAAGTGTGGACTCCTAGATAACAGGCCCTCCCATCATCAAACAGGATTTAAACTTTTGAAAATGTCAAGGCATAATTGCCATTTGGGAGACTGACAGAGAGATGGATATCAAATGCCGGTTTCCAGAAATGCCATCCCCGTCCTGTGCCCACTGTTGCTTGCAGTCTCACATAAGCTGCGAGACTGACGCCTTAATTTTCAATTAAATGCCTAAGTATGTTTAATGCATAAAAAGAGGCAGTGATTAGACATTTGTGGCTAAAGAAATGCTGATGAAAGAAAATGTCAACTCAGTTTCATTTATCACCAATATTGGAGCCTCCTGTCATTTGCAACCAGTAAGGGACTCTCTGTTGGGGTGTGGCTACAGCTTACTATAGTAGTTCAGCAGGTTAATGCACTGCATGTAGAGTTCTGTGGGCAGCCGCCTTTTCAACTATCAGAAACCAAAAGGGCTCATTCGAAGAGGGTCAACAATGCTTTCAGGATTCCATAGCTCATAAAATCAGTACCATTAAGGTGATTAATGGCTACAGCTGGAATGTCCAGTCCTTTAAAGTAATAACACTTTAGCAATAAACTCTTTATCAAAGCCTTTGCAATTTGTATTAGTCCATATCTTTAAGAAAAGGTCTTACAGGCATTGTAGAGGATCTACATGATTTCTAGGCCTGGGCAAAATCTAAATTATAGCAACCTATTTTGTGCAATTTCAGGAATTTTGCATTAAAAATCATAAAATTAATGGCCTGATTATGAGTTTGGAGGTCATCCTGCCGCAGCGGTGGGACTGAGTACTCCACCGAGCTGAAGGCCTTCCCATCAACCATATTAAGATGTTGCGGGTGGAGTACTCTGCCGCTGTCGGGCTGGTGGTATATCGCCAATCTGATTTGGATGTTCCCGATGGGCTGGCGGTCTCTTGGTGGTGGTGGTGTCCGGATGGAGTGATGTGTCACAGCTGTAAAGACAAGTAAGTGCTAAGGGCTTAATTACGAGTCTGACGGTCTGAGGCGGCAGCGCAAGGGGCTTGTAAATAAACCCCTTTATGTGTAATGTATGCTCTGTAATGGCCCATCACAACTGTACCTGACGAATGCTTGTGGTGAAAGAAGCACCTCTGGAGCTGATCTGCACTACCTGGTTTGTCATTATATGAGTTGTCTAGATGGGCTAGGGGCATGTGCATCAGCTCAATGCTTCCCTGAGATTCATTTGTATTACCTAAAGGGACACTAACAAGTGTGTGACCTGCTCAATGTCACAGATAGCACTGGTGCACAGATTGTGCCAGCGCTATTGCCACTGCATTTACCTCATTTGCATGGGGGCATGGCTATTCTGTGCAAAAAGTCATGCGAGCCATACTTAATGTTACTACTAATCAGTAATGGGTAAATGAGCCACACAGGAAAACACACAAATCATGTGTACTTACCAACTTCAGTACAAAACCAGGAGTGAGGGGTCCAAGGGAAAATTTAGAGACCAGCACGGATAATTTCCCCATTCAACTATAATATAACACTAGGTTATCCGCAGGTCTAGTAGGCTTCACCAAAGCCTTAGAGACCTAGAACCCAAGCATACGAACTCTCAATCATGCATGTAGGGGATCCTTAAATAAGGACGGAATCCCATCACCCACCGTGGTGGCATGCTTCATCATCTGGGATTTCTCCTCTTGACTGCAACCCCTAGTGCAGCCAAGGGCTACAACCCCCTCACTGTGAGGGAGGAGCTCAGGGATGTTTTATGATACTATTCTTGCATAGGATCTTCTAAAATCCGAGAAGATGTAAAGCACTGAAAAACTTTTGAGTGATGGGCGCAGTGCAAAAAAAGTGAAGTGTGTGAAATAAAACTAACTACCAGGAGTGAGTTACACTTACAGTTTGTTTTTCACTACGCAGTAGCAATTACAACATCTAGGTCCTGGGGAAGGCCATGACACTCGTGTAGGTCCCATTGGCGAAACATGTAGACCTGTTTACTGGACAGATGCAGTTATTATTTCTAAACTGCACTTGCACTGTTTTTAATCCTGACACCAAGAGTTAATTATTAAAGGTCTTTTTACTCCTGGTAGTTAGTTTTATCTCACACACTTCACTTTTTTTGCACTGCGCCCATCACTCAAACATTTTTCAGAGCTTTACATCTTCTCGGATTTTAGAAGATCCTATGCAAGAATAGTATCATAAAACATCCCTGAGCTCCTCCCTCACAGTGAGGGGGTTGTAGCCCTTGGCTGCACTAGGGGTTGCAGCCAAGAGGAGTAATCCCAGATGATGAAGCATGCCACCACGGTGGGTGATGGGATTCCGTCCTTATTTAAGGATCCCCTAGATGCATGATTGAGAGTTCGTATGCTTGGGTTCTAGGTCTCTAAGGCTTTGGTGAAGCCTACTAGACCTGCGGATAACCTAGTGTTATATTATAGTTGAATGGGGAAATTATCCGTGCTGGTCTCTAAATTTTCCCTTGGACCCCTCACTCCTGGTTTTGTACTGAAGTTGGTAAGTACACATGATTTGTGTGTTTTCCTGTGTGGCTCATTTACCCAGCACAAAACGGAATTGAGGGACATGACAGGGACTGCAGACACAACTAACCAGCTCCAAACTCACCAAAACACTCTCTAGCACAGCCAAGACACAAGCAATCACAAGCACAGACAGTAAAACTGTGACTTAAAGTGAAAATCAAAGTAAATTCAAACTTCTTGGTTTGTAGCATGCTTGATCCATAACATCACTTCCTCAGAGGATGCAACATGTTTTCAGTCGATGCTTCGTTTTTTTTACGCTACCAGTCAATGCGTTGATTTCCAACAAGGCCTGACAAGGCATCATGCGGTCATTCAGACACGTCGGCTGGGAAGCATAATTTTTGGTTGATGCAGTTTCTGCAAAATTCAGGCTTTAGGCTCATGCGTAATTTTGTTTTGACACAATAGGGCAAATCTGTGCTTTTGCGTGTACTGGGATGTGCAATGCATGTAATCATTTACAGGGATTGCTATGTTAGGTGTGAATTTTGGAGTTGTCCTGCTTACTGTCTTTGCATGTGTTTAATATGTGTATTGACAGTGTACACATGTGTGAGTAAATGCTTTTTGGGGATCATACTACGCATAGGGCCCAATCCCTATGGTAGCACAAGGGCACATCTTACAAAAGGTACCCCATGTGCTAAATTGGAATTAGCACCCAATGACATTGCTTTAGCTTCCCCAGGGATGCCACAAACTAGCACTGCTATCGGGTCAGTGCACCCACGTCCCTGACAGCGCAGCCTACTACCAATCTGCGCTGTGTACCACAGTGCAGGCAGCACACTGTGGGGATATTTGGGAGGGTTACATTTTCCCTTGCAGGCTGCAACCACCTGGAAGGGGAGGTATAGATGGCGCCATATAATTGGGTGAGTTTAGGCCATTCATATTCAAGGGTCGTACCCCACAGGAAAGTAACATCATTTGTGGTCCACATGATTCTTACTCATGCTGATGGTGCTATGCTAGATCACCATGCAAGCCTTGGCGTCACCTCCTGCATATTGCTGACAGTAAGGTTGCGCTAACCACTCCATAACTACACTTTGCATCAAGGCAGGGGTACTTGTGCTTAGTGGTGGGTGTTCACATGCAACACTCATGTAGTTTGACACTGATACAGGTGATGAGACTTACATGGACCTGGCACAGTCCAAAACTTGACAGACATCCCTTGGAGAGCCTGAACAAGGATGCATCAATTGCTGTAACCTTGAATAATCTGTTTCCATGTGTCCTGATGCTGTTGCTCGCATTGGCCATTTAGAACTATTCCATGAATGGTTTATGTGCAGGCAAGTGTTGAGAGAACCCACCATATCATGTTGTGGTACACAAACATCGGCTGTGTGGCTTTGTGTCTGGAAGGATATGTGTGGGCCATGCACATTGCAATTGCCCATAGTCTTTACCACCAAGCATAGCCTATGATTTGTGGATCACGAGGCCAGCTTGTCTAGCCACAACTAGTCAAGTGTAGTACAATCATGAATATGTTTGCCATTGGGACCCATCACAATATGTTTCTAGGTTGTGTGGTTGGTTACTTGAAGTTTGGTGATGGCTATGCATTCAGACATGAAGTTCACCTATGATTTTCTAGCCACATTAGAACACTTTAAATTGGGATGCAACGGTGCATGGCACCTTGGCTGTATTGACCTTGCTTTATGTGATATCTGATGCACAATTGTTACTTATTCTGAATCTGGGTATTGTGTCTTCACATTCACACTAAGGCTGTACTGATAGGAGGTTAGCCATTGTTTGTATCTGAGTACAATACACCAACATGGTAGGCTACATCACTGCTTGTCCCATTGGCATCTTAGCCTAGTGGGGCAAGTGCGGCTACATTCTCGCTAGATAGACACTGTTGCACTGGCAAAGTGTAGTATGTAGCACTTGTATGTGTGGAATAAGGTCTCCTATTGGATTTTATATGTGGATGAAGTTTTTGATGTAGCATATGTAGGCTGTCGGTTTGGGACTGTGTTCCCATGCCCATACTATATGGATGGCTTCACAGTCATCATACTATGAGTGGACTTTGCAATTGCTCACAAGTATGATGTCGTACAAATGGCTAGCTGTAGGAGAGACACACACACAGTCATAGCACACTATGGGCCAGATGTACGACCGTTTGTAGGGGTCACAAACAGGAAATCGGCCCATTTGGGACCGCTAAGAAGGGTTGTAGCATGTACCAAACCAATTTGTGAGTCGGTAATCTATTACTGACTCGCAAAAGAGGTTTTGCGAGTCTCTCTTAGGAAGGTGCGTGTCAACAGCATCCCTTCCTAATAGCGAGTTGCAGGGGGATGTAAGATTGTTTTGGTCCAGGACAAACTGTCATACATTAATTTGACAGTGGGAATCTTTGCCCCTATCCTTTAGTGTCTCCGCTATAGATAATTTTCGTCCTGGTGATGACCCTGCTCTAAATGCCTATTTTGAGGGGTCGCATCAGTTTTGCTGCTACTGGGATTCTGCGCCTCTTTTGCCAAACTAGCGCCATTTTCTCAAATTTTTGTAAATATGGCTGCGTCAGTTTTGCTTTTTTTTTAAGAGGAACGCCTTTTTTGCATATCGTTATCGCTAATTGCCGCAACCTGATCTGGCGCTGTGAAAAATAGGCACAGGAGTTGAAAAAGTGATGCTAAAGGCATCTAGCATCACTTTGCAAACATGATGCTATAAAAATAAGGTGCTGCAGCATCAAAAAAAGTGTAGCTCCTTGTAAATATGCCATAAGATACACAGGTAATGCTAAAAAATATGGAATATATAGGGGTTTATTTGCAAGCCCCTTGCACCACCGGTGCGTCATTTTTCCCATATAAAAAGGGAAGTACCGGCGGTGCAAGGGGCTTGTACTCATAGTTTCACTCTAAAACTAAAAATTTGCAAGGAAATACTACACTATATCTATAATCAATGGAAAATGCAATTCCATGAGTAAAGCTGAAGGGAAGGCTGCAAACTACGTTAAGGCCAATTATTGGGATCGCTTAAAAGGAAACTCCTTGTACACCTCAATTTTTGGGATAGTGGACTGCACCATCCATTTTTTTGTGTTGGCAGTGCAATCGTTTTTGGAGTATTTATTCAGTTTAATCAGAGTTAATAGAGTTTACAGTCTTGCTAACTGAAAACCCCCTTCTGTCATATGGCCGTTAGGGTCATTGTCGACATTGCTAAGTTAGCATGAGCTCTGCTGCCATGAGGCTGCATTTGCGCACGTTACTACATGACTTTATTTTGCAAGCCTTTGTTTGTGCCTTTCACATGAGAACCGTCTGCTTTCTGCGTTCTCTGCCTGTTCCTGGAGTTTAGTCTGAACACGGTGTGCAAGGTCGATAAACAATGCCCCTTATTATTCTGTTCTGGTCAGTCCCTAGCACCTAGACAAAACATGCTAAAACAGCTGCTATTGCTGGAAACTCGTGCTTGGATATTATGGGGATGCAT
Organism: Calotriton arnoldi; assembly: GCA_963921515.1. NCBI lineage: Eukaryota > Metazoa > Chordata > Amphibia > Caudata > Salamandridae > Calotriton > Calotriton arnoldi. Next base: position 412,245 of record CAWUFW010013981.1, read on the forward strand.
GTTGTTCTAACAGACACTTGGAGAGGGACCTTTCCAGGGAGAAGAGCTATGCTGTTCCTATGATGTAAAAATACCATCTAGGCACTAAGGCATGGGGTCTGCTGACAAAGCCCAGAGATCTTCTTTTATATATTAAATCTTCTTCTAGCCAAGGGTAGGGTGGTTAGGCCTCATAGTCCTGTGTACAATGACATCCCCCTTTATAATCTATGGAATTGCAAATATAATCTATGGAATTGCAACAATGCTAACTGTTTTAGGTTTATGCATTTTGCAGCTGGTAGTGGCTCGTATACTGCATTATAGAGCATTATAGTTAAAATAAACATTTTGAACTATAACAGTGACTCTGTCAATTCTTATTGTGGACAGGTACGAGTGAGTGATGTAAAAGGTAGGTCTTGCTACCGCGATTCCTGAGAGAGTAGGGAGTGTTGTGTTCTGGGTTGTCTAATTATTTGTAGCTTCGCGATTATGTAGGAGAGAGAATGAGACACTATAGCTAGTCGGTTCTGGAATTTTGGGTACTGAGGCGGTAGGAAGGTTTAGCCACTACACACCGAGGTCCTGTTTTCCTGCGCCTAGTTCTGTGTATGTGCAGAATCCCCGCAAAATGGCGCCGCCAACATTTGGTCTGGTACTTATCTGCGAGACTCCTGAGTAGTGCTTGTGCTTGTCCACAATCCCCTCACATCTGTTTCCGGAGACAGTTGTGACAGTGTAGCCTCCTATATTGTGATGTTATAGGTTTTTCAAGCTTGAATTCTAAAAGGTTCTTTTTCTTTCTTTTGCCCGTTATTGCGCTGCCGCTCGTAGGTTATTTTCTTGCTTTGGTAATGGCAGTTGCCATAGTGGGTCCTAACCGCGCTCCAGTGACCGCTTACTTGACTCAACATGGAGTCCCTAATGTGGGTACTGATCTTATTTTTGTTGTTGAGGCGGATGCACCACACCGCTTTGAGGTGTTTTATTCTTGGGTCACCTTTCCGGCAGTGGATGGAACTGATACTTTCTTCACGAGTATACTGCCACCACGCTACCGCGGGATTATCGACCTTATCGATCTCTTGAAGTTCCGTTAACAGCTTGGCAACACACTATATGGTTTAATGGCGCCCTTCCTCACCCTTTGACAGCGGTCCGTTTAGGCCCCTTAACAATTGATGGGGCCACGTGGCCCGTTTTGGCTGGGTATACCCCGCATCCACATTATCTTAATGTTACAGTCGCAGAACTACGCGTATTGCAAACTTCGTTAATACGTGTACATAGAGCTGTTATACAGTTCATGTCACGCAACATACAGGTGGGACCACCTGGAGTTGCTGCACAACCACCGGACCCAGTGGTGTAGTTATCAGTCCTGTCATAATTAATTCAGTGATGGGCAAGCGTCCGCAAAATAAGGACGAGCTTCCTTATTGGCTTGCTGAATAACTTGGACAACTAAAAGCTGTTTTTCCTAATACCACACCTGTGGAAAAGCACAGAATTTTGACCATGAGCTTGCCTAAAGGCCTTGTTCCTGAGTTAGCTGATTGTAACACTTGGGGTAGGGTGTCTGCAGTGGTATATTAGATGTGTTTTGGCACTCCCTCAATGACCGTTCTCCCTTCTGTGATAAAACGTGTTCAGGATGAACATGGGGCCGAAGTGGCCCTGGAGTTGAGAATGAGACTGGTGGGGGTTTTCGATATTGTTTGCAATATGATCCTTGCTAATGTGAAGGGTGAAGCAGTAAGCTTACAAGTGGCACAACGCTTGGAGGTGTAGTGTGGTTTGTGGCCTCATTGCCTACATTGCTAAGTTAGCTTAGGCCCGGCTGCTATGATGCCTTTTTTGCACACGTTACTCTGTGACTTTGTTTTCCAGCCTCTGCTTGTGCCCGGCTATATTAGAACTGTCTGCCTTTTTTGCCTTTCACCTATACTCATGTTCCCTGTGGGTTTCGTCTACACACCATGTACAAGGTCGAAAAACAACGTCCCTTGTTCTTGCTGATCTGGTCAGCCCCTTGCACTTAGACATAACACATAATGCAGCTGCACTGGAGAAATGTGTGTGCTTTTAATATTGTGATCTCGCTGTTTGTAACACTTGGTGGAAAAACCTTTCCAGAGAGAAGAGCTGTGCTTGTCTGATGATGTAAACCTTGCATCTAGATATTGAGGTATGGAGGTCCGTCCGACAAAGCCCAGAGGTCTTCTGTTTTTATAATACACTAGTTATTAGCACGGGGAGGGTGGTAAGGCCATTTAGTCCTATATCCACTGTCTTTATAAAATGCTTTCCCCGTTTGTATTCTATGGAATTGTAACCATGCTTATTATTTTATCCTTATGCATTATGCTGATAGTACTGGCACGTGTACTGTATCTTAGAGCACGATAGTTGAAATAAACATTTTAAACTATACAGTGTCTCTTAATACGCGCGTTGTGGACAAGTATGAGTGAGTTATGAAAGGGTGTTCTTGCTCCCGCGAGTCCTGAGAGAGACCGTGTTCTGGGTTGTCTAATCATTGGTAGCTGCGCTGCGAATGAGACGCTAAAGCTAGTCGGATTGGGATTGTGGGTACTAAGGGGCATAGTAGGCTCACCACTATACTCTGAGGTCCTATGGTCCTGTGCATAGCTCTGTGTATGTGCAGAATCCCTACAACATGGCACCACCAACGTGGGGCTGCTTATCTGCGAGACGCTTGAGTAGTGCTTGTGCTTGTCCACAACACCCTTCACATACATTTCCGGAAACGTGTGTGAAGGTGGTACCTCCTATATTGATGTTTTTATAGGTTTTTTCAAGCTTGAAGTTATTAAAAGATGTTAAGATAAACCCTATATAGCGCTGCCTCATACTAGGTTGTCGAACATTCTTAGCCTTAATGGCTGTTAACATTGCGGCACATAGTCGCGCAGCGCTCCGAGCTCATTTGACAGCGTATGGAGTGCCTGACGCAGGTGTCGAGCTGATCTTTGTGGTACAAGCGGATCCTACTTACCACGTTGAAGTGTTTTACTCTTGGGTCACTTTCCCGGCGGTGGATGGGACTGATAATCTGTTCCACGAATATACAGCCACGCTCTTCCAAATCTTTATAGGCCTTATCTGACTCTTGAAGTACCGCTCACGGCATGGCAACACCGTGTTTGGTTTAGTGGCACCCTCCCACAACCGGTTACCCCGATTTGTTTAGGCCCCTTATCAATTGAAGGGGCCACTTGGCCAGTCTTGGCCGGGTATACCCCTCATCCGCGTTATTTGACGCTTGCGGTTGATGAACTGCGGGTCTTGCATACGTCTTTGATACGCGTTCACAGATCTTTGGTACAATATGTTACAGGCAATGTCCAGGGAGTCCCTCCTGGAGTTACAGCGCATCCAGCTGGACCGGGCGGTGTAACCATAAGTCCCATCATGGGTAATTCGGTGATGGGCAAGCGCCCACAAAATAAGGACGATTTGCCTTATTGGCTTGCAGAGAAATTTGACCAGCTGGAGGCAGTTTTTCCTAATACTTCTCCTGTGGAAAAACACAGGATTTTGACGATTAGTTTGCCAAAAGACTTAATTCCCGAGTTGACAGAATGCAACAACTGGGGCAAGGTATTCGCAGCAGTGTATGCGAAGTGTTTCGGCACCCCTTCCATGACAGTACTCCCCTCTGTAATTAAACGAGTGCAGGATGAGCATGGCCCTGAGGCGGCTGTGGAATTGGGGATGAGACTAGTGGGAGTGTTCAATGTAGTGGCTGATTTGATCCTTGCGAATGTCAAGGGCGATGCAGTTAACTTTCAAGTAGCTAATGCTTTGGCTTTGATCCCAGAACCAGACAAGCCACGAGAATTACCGAAAATTATTGCACAGGCTTATAAAACTATTGGCCGCAATAGCCTGGGAGTTAAGCCTTTTGCTAAAACGCAAACTCAATTACAACCACAACAAAAATCTCAATCTGAGAAAGATGAGAAACCGTTCTTTACTAAAAAGAGCTGGAGGTTGAAGAAACAGGGTAAGCAACAGAAAAAGCCCGGGTCGCGTACTGCGTCCCCGGTTTCCGTATCTTCTGAACGCACTTATGATTTGCGCGACCGCGCGAGAATTAAGTCTCCAGAGAGATTTCAAGTCCCTGATCCGCGTTCTCCTCGTTCTTCACAGGCACCGTCGACCTCCCAGACCGGTGGAGGAGATCGCCAGGATAGAGGCAGGGGTCGTGAGGCTCCACAGGGACGAGACCAACCTCGACAACAATTCCGAGGGAAACCAGAGGAATTTCTACATCCTCGCCCACAGTTTCAGAAGAAAAATGTTGCAGCTGTAACAGCGAGGTATGCCACAGACGGTGAGAATGAGACTCCTGAATTGGACGTGGGCAGTAACGCTGCTAGACAGCGCCGCGGAAGTTACCATAGTGCGGAAGGCACTGCGTCCTCATGTGGAGGCGACAGCAACTGAAATATTCATTACTGTCAAGACAGCTGACACCCTAGTGGCACCCCCTGACAGACTATTTGATATTGTCATTTAAATTGAAGGTGACATTGAGCGTGTTATTAAAGGGATTTTTTGGGAGAATCTGACCTCTTCATATGACATTTTGTTAGCAGAGGCGGATTGGCCGCCCCCATTCGTACTTGCTGCTCGTGGCAGGGAGGAGGTAATCCTTCCGAGCTTTTCTCGTCATGTCCCCAAGGATAAAGCAGAGGCTCTCGCAGCTGAATGGGCTGTGGCCCTGGCCCCGGCACTGTACCGTAATCACGTGGGCTGGGATGAGGATTCACCCTCCCATGAAATACCATTGCGGTCTCTGCCTCAGCCACAACCCCAATATCCCATCCGGCGGGAAGCTAAAGATCCCATTTCAGACATTCTGACACAGTTAGAATATCAAGGAGTAATTGAAACATGCGTATCACCAATGAATAATCCCCTTTTTGCGATTTCTAAACCCGATGGGTCGTACCGTTTGGTTTTGGATTACCGACATTTGAACTCTCATTGTCGGACCTTTGCGGTACAAAATACACAGAGTTCTGCGCTTGTAGACAGTCTTGTTCGTAAAAAATATAAAACGACATTTGACCTATCCAATGGATTTTACACGCACAACTTGTCCCCGGAGTGCAGCCAATGGAGCGCTTTCACTTCCGGTGGGAAACACTTCAAATTCCGGCGTTTGCCCATGGGCTACAAGAACAGCCCGGGTGTCTTCGCCGCCCGTGTTGTCTCTTTGTTAGACAGCATAGACTCAGATGCGTGTTCGTACGTCGACTATATCTATCTAACAGACGACGAATTATGGCCGCATCTTTCCCGAGTGGACCACATTATTCTTGAATTTGCGGTCTTAGGATACAAATTTAATTTTGCCAAATCTCACATTGCTGAATTAACGGTTTTGTTTTTGGGCTATGAGCTCAACAATGAAGGTAAGGGCTTAGCCCCCCATTTCTTGGAAAAGTGCGCACTTTTGCGCCCTCCAACCACACTGAAGAAACTTCAGTCATTACTGGGTTTTCTAAACTTCGGGCGTACTTACATTCCCGAATATGCCCAACGTATCAAGCCTCTTTATGCCTTGATACAACCTACCTTTTCGAAGTCATGCTGGCTTTCTGAACATTCCGCTATGCTGCAGTCTTTGCAGTCTGATCTACTTGAATCTAAATTCTTGTTGACTCGTGATAACCACACAAACCTGGTAATTAGAATTGTGCCAGGGGCAGTGGGTTTCACGTACTTAACCTTTAACGAAGGTGACACAGTACCGATTGCATACAAGTCACATCTTTACACTTCAGCGGAGTTGCGCTTTTCCTCTGTGGAAAAAGTAAAGGAACGCGCACTGGCACAGGGAAAACGCATTTTGGTGGTAACACCATATCCTGCCCTTGAGGCAGTGACAAAGGCAAGTGTACCAAACTCTAAGGCTTTGCACCCCCGTTGGATTCAATGGGCTACATCTCTGACATCCCCGGATGTCACTTTTATCTTTGATTCCTCACTTCAGACACAGGAGTTCTTACAGTATGAGTTTGTTCATCCTCCTCCTCTGTCTTTGCTACCGCTTGAGGAGTACGAATGTATTATTTACACCGATGGTTCGGCACAACCGGCCACGGGTTCCAAGCATGCTTATTCCGCAGCATGTGCTATTGTTGCAGGTACTATGGTGAACGGAAAGTTCAAGTCGAGTGTAGTGCACACACAGGCACTAGGAGACAGTACTGCACAATTGGCCGAGCTGCGTGCTTTGGTGCTAGCACTTGAGTTTGCGAATCCAGAAGTGACTACTCTTGTTGTATGCGATTCATTCTACTGTGTTCAGTCTTTCAATGACAACCTCTTCTTTTGGTCGCAAAACGACTATAGAGATGCTAAAGGCAGCACAATTAAGCATAAAACGCTTTGGGTTCGAGTGGCAGATCTTAAACAACGTCTGCCTCTCACACAGGTGGTTCACACCCTTGGCCACCAGCGTGTGGGCGCACACGCTGTCGGTAACAGTTTGGCAGATGAAGCTGCCAAATGAGCAGTAGCCACGTGCACAGTAGCAGCAGTTACAAGACCCATGACTAAAATAGATAATGATATTTTGGCAGCTATTGCTGCAACAAAGGAAGGTGCTAATTACCCATGGGGTTTCCGTTCCAAGTACTCTTATCACTTAAGTCCTGAACAGGCTCCTTACGTAACAATTCCAGACGTTGGTGATCGGCTGATTCCCAATGCGGACCGAAGACCTTCCTTGATTACGGATGCACACGAAGGCTTGGCTTCGGCCCATGCTGGCGTGTCTGCGACTGTTTCCATCTTGCAGCAGCGTTACTGGTGGCGTGGTTTAAATAAACAGACCCGTACTTATGTGCTTTCTTGTGACGTTTGTCAGCAAATTAAGCCTTCAACGGTTCAACGACCACCACAAACACAGCTCTGCATTTCTAACAGACCTTTTGGGTGTGTTTACCTGGATCACTGCGGTCTATTTTCTTCGGACACTGCATATAAATACATCTTAGTTGCAGTGGATTCGTGCACACGTTTCCTCTGGGTCTGGCCACAACGGAGTGCTGACGCTCGAAATGTCATCAGGGATTTGCGTGTCTTTGTGGGAATTTTTGCCTGTGGCACCTTCCATTCCGACCAAGGTCCAGCGTTCGCCTCTAAGGCCTACAAGGACGCAATGGGGTCACTGGGGGTGCGGGTGAAATTTTCGTCTCCATATCGGCCTGAGGGCAATTCGATTTTTGAACGAATGAACCGTGACTTAAAGCAATCCTTGACAGCTAGAGTCTTAGGTACTGGCAGGAACTGGCTGGCCCACTTGTATAGCGTGCAACGTGCATTTAATAATCTCCCTAGAAGATCTCTGGGTGGGCGGACACCATACGAAATGCTCTTTGGCATACAAATGTTTGTGCCAGACCTTGATGGTCTAGACATGGCGGCACAAGCCGTAATCTTTGACGTAGATAATCATTCTAATATGTTACAGGAACTACAAGAGACCCGTGACAAACTTGCACACGAACACTTGCCTTCAGCCACTGATGCTGCGCTGCAGATTCCGGTTGCCGGCTGGCTTCCGAAAGTTGTAGAACTGGTCCGAGAGAAGGTGGAGAACTAAAAAGAATTTGGCCCCTCTTATCGTGCACCGGTTCCAGTCCTTGGCTTGAAGGGTACTCGTACAGTCATCTTACCACCGCTTCCTGGTCGCAAGGACAACAGATACATCTCAGTGGAAAATGTCAAGCTACAACGTATGGCCGATCCTGAATAGCGTAACACCAGCAGTCTCCTGTCCAGCCATTTCACGTACTCCTGTTTGTGGCCCTCCATCTTACACAGACACTGATGTTGCCATTGAGATGGTCAATTTGCCTGATCGTCTGCTCGAATTCCCGGCTTCTTCCTGCAACGAGGAGACAGAGTACATCTATCCCGCCACCGAGTCGTTGGCTCATTTACCAACAACACCACTGAGCCCAACCCGTTTTTCTTTTGATTCGGATTCCACCTCATCACTTATCCCGTCCAGCTTCAGTATTTTTGTATCCTGGTTCAGAGACAATTTTTTGGTCCCACCATGGACATATATCTGGTTGGTACTGTTCCTGATTTTTCTGTTCATGTCCATTGGCTTTGTGACAGTTTTTTTCTTGCTCATTAATGGTCATTATTTACCTGAACGCTCTGCAGTGAACTGTGTCGCTGGAACTTTGGCTCCGCATTCTTCCTCCCACATCATGAAGCGTGACCACACATTTGTGAACCTTTTGGCTTTTCCAGTCGCTGATGGCATAGTATGGGATGCAGTAAATTTCCAAATTCATGGACCAACCGAGATTATTAATGTACCAAATGTCCTCCGTGTTTCAATGGGTGATGTCGTTAAAAGTAATATTCATTCTGACGATTGGGATGTACTTGCCGTTGAATCGTTATTTTCTGATTTGAAATTTTATGCTGCATTTAATGCTGAAGATCTGTATTTAAATTCTGCAAGTTATGCTGACTTATATTGTTACCAGCATTGGGGCAACCATTTTCTCCATAAACCAAGTACTCTTCGGGGTCCTTTTAATTACACCCAATGGGAACATTGTCCGACCCCTTTGCCAGGTAGCTCCCAAACTCTTAGAAATAAATTTACTTATTTTACAGATTTTGATAGGTCGAACCCTGGGTCCTATTATTTTAAATTGAATGCTTCATCCACTCAGAAGATCATGATGACCCACACCAAATTGCTGTATTCGGGTTCCTTTTTGAACGTGTTAGCAGTGGGTGGTTATGAACACTGGCAGGACACCATTGACTTAAAGTCAATCTGGGGCACTAAGTCATGGCAGGTCCGAGGTACGGAAGCCTTGCACCGTGCTGGCCTAATCCCGGCCCAGATTTTATTTTTAAATAGTACGATCTATCAAACGACCTGCTGGGGTTTGGCTACTTCTAAACAATTGAATGCCCCCTCCATTCCCGACATGTCTTCCACTCCCAACGAAAGCTTGCATTTTAATATTTCCCTAACAGAATTGCAAGCGTTGTTTCTAAACAATTCGTTTAATATCTCAACGATTGTTCAGTCACCCTGGTTGGCCTGGCCCGTAGCATCAGATGCCTGCCAACTGCGTTTTCATGACTCAGCTCAGGATAAGCCAGATTCGAGGTTTTCTGACTCTCGTACTGTTACAACATATTCTGTTGGTAAACTGTGTAAACAGAGGTTGCAGCACTCTTCATTAGATTCTGTAAACAAACATTTATCCCTCCTATCAGGCAACATTGATCTGTCCGATTTTGTTCTGGGGCCTCGTGGTCCCCCACCTAAGAGATTCATTTATGAAACTTACAATGAACTCTGGAAGCTTTCACAAATTGAAGCTGCTTCCCGTTTACGGGAAATCGATCAAGCAAATCTAGAAAAAGTGCTTGCTGTTGTTGACAATAGTATTAATACCCTGTCTTCCCGTATTTACACCTTAGAGAATATTGTTTCATCTGTTGTTGATATTGTACAAGATGATGTGTCTGTGTTATATCATGGTCAGAATCAATTGCGTTCAGTAATGCAGTTTGCATGGACTTTGCAAACACTGAAAATGGGTAAAGTTCCTTGGCACTTTTTAAACACGTCTGCCTTGTTCTTACCGTTTAATTTAACTGACAAACAGCAATTCATGTCCATGAAAGATGCAACATACACTCTCTTACATATCGAGAAGATGGAGCCGTTACCATTCTCTGTGGCGGAGTTGGACTCTGCTGTGTGGCTAGTACACGGGGTTATCGCTTTGCCTTTTTCTTTATTTGAGTTCAGTTCCTGCATGAAACATTACCCTGTGGGCCGTTTTCAGCCTTTGGGCAGTGCCTTCTTGCATTAACTTTGGTCCCTGCCTTTCATGTACAGGTGCATTAGGGACGGTAAAGAGGTTTTTCTCACAGGAGAGTCATGCGATTCTACTGTGGGTCATTCCCTCATTTGTAAAAACATTAAATTGCACGGGGCTTGTAACGTTTCGGCTCCGAATCTTGCTTGTGTTTTAAAGGGCATTCCTGCTCCTGCTATATCACCTACTTTCACTGTGCTTGCAAATGGTAGCTATCTCCTTCTCAATAATCAGGACTGCTGTGGAATGCTTGCCGGAATCCCCTATATTGTAACAGTTTCCCACCGGGTTGTGTGCTGCAAAAATGTGCTTTTTCCTCCCCCGCACGACATAATAGATAGTTCCATGTGGCCTTCCATTCCGACTTTGAAGGCGGATTTCAATAAATTGAGCAGAATTAAGGCGCTATTATTGAACCAGGAGGTTATGCTCACGTCCGCACGGGAGACCTTCATCCTCCAGGTGGCTAGTACCCACAGTGAGATACAGGCCCTTTTGAACACAAACCTCCCACAACATTTCGGTGAGCTGATTCACCGTATTTTTAATGCGTCTAGCACCGAAGGTCTTGTGCACTTTTTAAAGTTGTGGGCTCTGGCCTTGTTACCTCCTTTCAAGCTATCTTTGGTGTAATACCAGCTTTTATTCATTCTATTTTTTCCAGCGTCTTTGGCGGCTTTCCGTTGATCCTCGCCTTAGCGGCTGGTATATTGCTTTTGGTCTGTTTGCTGCGCAATGGCTGCACTTCCTGGGGGCCTACTCGAACAAGGTCGGCTTCGGCTGCTCCGTGAACGAATGCTCCTCAACTTCGGCATACTGCCATTGGTGACACTCAGTGTGTCCTATCGACTTTCTTTTCGCTTTGCGTATTTCACTTGCGTGCAACCTGTGATGTCTTGCTTAAGATGTCCATTCTCATGGTCCTTGGATGTTTGCCTCTCCAATGCGTCTCTGTCGGATCCAGATTTTGCCCAGTTAATAAGTCCCTTAGTGACCCATGAACAGGAATGTTCCGGCACTGGATTGATGGCGCATGCGGCTGCACTTGGAATTCTGGTGCAATGGGATATCTGGGTGGCTGCTCAGAATCTCCTACAACACAGTTATATTGAGTATCACGCAAGTTGTCCCGCAATGCTGACCTCTGCTCCCTATTATGAGGAACATGAATGCAGTTTTGATTTGTTGAACTGGATGGCATCTCTTTTTTCAGACGATTCCAATGATGTCCTCTTGGAAGGTGTAGCAGTTTTCTGCTCCTACACTCTCTTGGATTAGGGGCCTTCGCTTTCAGCGGCCTGCAGTTCTGGATTTTTATTTTGTCCTGATGAAATATTTTTTCTCCTTCGCTGTCCTTCATGAGAACTTTTTGCAGATAGACGTTTACGTTCTGCTCCATCTATTTGAACTCTGTTTTCATCCTATGTCTTGTCCTATGGACTGACCAGGGGAGGGTGTAGTGTGGTTTGTGGCCTCATTGCCTACATTGCTAAGTTAGCTTAGGCCCGGCTGCCATGATGCCTTTTATTGCACACGTTACTCTGTGACTTTGTTTTCCAGCCTCTGCTTGTGCCCGGCTATATTAGAACTGTCTGCCTTTTTTGCCTTTCACCTATACTCATGTTCCCTGTGGGTTTCGTCTACACACCATGTACAATGTCGAAAAACAACGTCCCTTGTTCTTGCTGATCTGGTCAGCCCCTCGCACTTAGACATAACACATAATACAGCTGCACTGGAGAAATTCGGGTGCTTTTAATATTGTGATCTCGCTGTTTGTAACACTTGGAGGAAAAACCTTTCCAGAGAGAAGAGCTGTGCTTGTCTGATGATGTAAACCTTGCATCTAGATATTGAGGTATGGGGGTCCGTCCGACAAAGCCTAGAGGTCTTCTGTTTTTATAATACACTAGTTATTAGCACGGGGAGGGTGGTAAAGCCATTTAGTCCTATATCCACTGTCTTTATAAAATGCTTTCCCCGTTTGTATTCTATGGAATTGTAACCATGCTTATTATTTTATCCTTATGCATTATGCTGATAGTACTGGCACGTGTACTGTATCTTAGAGCACGATAGTTGAAATAAACATTTTAAACTATACAGTGTCTCTTAATACGCGCGTTGTGGACAAGTATGAGTGAGTTATGAAAAGGTGTTCTTGCTCCCGCGAGTCCTGAGAGAGACTGTGTTCTGGGTTGTCTAATCATTGGTAGCTGCGCTGCGAATGAGACGCTAAAGCTAGTCGGATTGGGATTGTGGGTACTAAGGGGCATAGTAGGCTCACCACTATACTCTGAGGTCCTATGGTCCTGTGCATAGCTCTGTGTATGTGCAGAATCCCTACAACAGAGGCTGTTGCTGACGCAGACAAAGATTACTGCTAAAGCTTATAAAACCTTAGGGCGCTATAGTCTGGGAATTAAGCCTCTTGCTCAAACTCAACCTCAACAGAAAGCCCAGACTGATAAGGATGGGCACCCGTTCTTTCCTAAAAAGAACTGGAGAAATAAAAAACAGGGTCAGCAACAACAGAAGCAAGGTTCGCGTTCTGGCTCACATACACCTGATACTTCTGAGCGAACTTATGATTTGCGCGATCACGCGAAAATTAAGACTCCTGATAGATTTCAAGTCCCTGATCAGCGCTCTCCTCATTCGTTACTGGACACATCGGACTCTGAAGTCGGTGGTGGGGAGTGCCAGGATCGCAGCAAAGTCGCGACCACGCAACAGGGACAGGATCATCCTCGACAGTTTGTCGTAAAAGCCAAACAAGAGGGATTGCCTAGTTTTCGACCCCCGTATCAAAAGAAAAAAGTTGCACCTTTAACAGCAAAGTATGCCTCAGATGGTGAGAACGCTACTCCTAGACTGGACATGGGCAGTGAGTCTGCTCGACAGCGCTGCGGAGGTTACCATAGTGCGGGAGGCACTGCATCCCTGTCTGGAGGCGAGAGCAACTGATACGTTTATTACAGTAGAAACAGCAGATACTCGAGTTGCGCCCCCGGATAGACTCTATGAAATTGTCTTCCAAATTGAAGGTGATATACAGCGTACAATTACAGTGGTTTTCTGGGAAAATCTAACCTCCTTGTATTACATTTTGTTGGCGGAGGCAGAATGGCCTTCACCATTTGTTCTGGCCGCTTCTAGATGGGAGGACGTGATACTTCCGAGTTTTTCACGTTACGTCCCTGAGGAGGCTAAACAGGCTTACGCATCTGAATGGGCTTTGGCCCTTGCCCCAGCTGTGTACCGTAATCTGGTGGGCTGGCATAGAGATTCACCGGCACATGCGATACCATTACGGTCTATGCCACAGCCACAACCGCAGTATCCAATCAGACGAGAGGCTAAGGCTCCCGTTTGTGACATTCTGACTCAATTGGAATATCAAGGAGTAATTGAGTCCTGTGTATCACCAATGAATAATCCTCTTTTTCTGGTATCGAAACCGGACGGTTCATATTGCATTGTATTAGATTATCGAAATTTGAATAGTCATTGTCGTATATTTGCGGTACTGAACACACACAGCTCTGAACTAGTGAACAGCTTTGTTTGTAAAAAATACAAGACGACACTGGATATATCCAATGGTTTCTACAGTCATAACTTGGCTCCTGAGAGCCGTGACTTGACAGCATTTAGCGCCATCGGAAATCAGAAAAGATTTACGCACTTGCCTATGGGGTTTAAGAACAGCCCCGGGGCCTCTGCTGCATGTGTTGTGTCTTTGTTGCATAGCATAGATCCAGATGCGTTCTCGTACGTAGATGATATTTATCTGACGGACGACGAACTGATACCGCATCTTGTCCGAGTCGACCGAATTATTCTGTCGTTTGCCAACTATGGATCCAAATACAATTTTTCAAATTCACACATCGCTTGTTTTGCGGTGCTCTTTTAGGGCTATGAGCTCAATAATGAAGGTGGGGGTTAGCTCCCCACTTTCTGGAGAAATGTGCACAATTGCAACCTCCGCCTACACTGAAGTAGCTTCAGCCTTTGCTGGGATTTTTAATTTCGGGAGGACATACATCCCTGATTATGCCCAGCGTATCAAACCGCTCTATGCTTTGATACAACCTACATATTCTTCTGCCTGCTGGCTTCCGGAACATACCTCTATTCTACAATCTTTTCAGTCAGATCTGCTAGCGACTAACTACTTGTTGATGCGTGAAAATTCCACAAACCTGGTCATACGTATTGTACCGGGGACGGTGGGTTTCACATACTTGACGTTCAACAAAGGCGACACAGTGCCTATTGCATACAAATCACATTTGTACACAGCTGCAGAAATGCGATTTTCGAATGTTGAAAAGATTTTGACTGCGGTCCAAATGGCGATTCTGAAAGAATGCTCGCTGGCGCAGGGGAAACGCATTCTTATGGTATCGCCTGTCCCTACTTTAGAAGCAGTGACTAAGGCGAGTGTACCGAACTCTAAAGCTTTACATCCCTGTTGGATACAATGGGCTACTTCTTTCACATCGGCTGATGTCACGCTTGTCTTTGATCCTGCTCTTCTGTTATGTTTCATATAGGTACCCTAATATAGGCCTGGGTAACATCATACCCTTTCACCTACATCACCTCCCCTACATTACACACTAGCGAGCCTTTTAAGGATTGAACGCCTTTTATGGACTGAACCTTTTACCTAGTTCTAGGCCTGGGTGCAGAAGGAGGGTTTTTCCCGAACAATAGTGTTCTATGACTTCATCTTTAGACTAACACTGCATGAATAAAATATTCATGAGGCTACTTGGAAACCAGGCAGGGGCTATACACCACCTTCCTAATATCTACGCACAAGGTTCATCCCATACGTCATCCTCATACCCAACAATGGCTAACAAAGAACAAGGGACAAAGGGACTCTATATACTTTTTCTGTATAAATACAGCACCTCTTGCCATCAGTAGAGAGAGGGAACCGAGACTTCTAGGCAGACACACTGACCAGAGACGCTGAGGCTCCTGCATGCAGACGCTCCAGCTGACAGTGGTCTGAACATCCCTTGCGGGGTGTCCAGCTCAAGACCAGGAGAGGCCCCTACATTTTCACTTCAGGTAATGGGGTTCGACCAAATCCTAGAGGGATTCTTGGCTGCACACCTACTCACATGCTAGATACACTTAGGTACATCTAGATAGGCATCGTAGGAGTACGCACTCGCTTTTATCAATGCATTTTATATTCATGTATTTATTCATGCTTATTGCAAGATGATAGAACTGTACTATCCTTTTATATTCATAGTACTGCTAATCATATATCTCTGCTACTGTCTAATGGTTGTTTTAGCTCATATACTTTACACGAGAATAACAACTGTTCAATAAATCCTTATTGAAACACCCAGACTGTTTATTCTGTGTACCTCTGAGATAAACTAAATGAGCACAAGTGACTGAGCGAAAAGGAGTACATTGTTTCCATGATCTTGAGGGATCAGGGTTGACATGTTCTGAGGTTGCCAGAAACTAATCTCTCCCCGATAAGAGGAGACACTAGTTGCACTGTGAGCTAGATTATGCAAACAGGCTAACATTTCTCGGTGGGGGTGTACAGAATCAGTCTGCCACCAAGCCCACAGTTTATGTTATCCAAACGCGCAGGTCCTGCATGGGTACTATAGGAACTACACGACATGGTGCCACCAACGATGGTTGGGCTCTTATTTAACAGTAGAATCTGAGTAGTTCAGTCGTGCTATTCTCAGAGACCCCTACTCACAAAAACGCCAGAGACGTCTGGAGTGGGTTGACACAAACTCCGCCACAGCTGAGTAGGCGAGAAATCCTATTTATTGGCTGATGGTTATTCAAGCTTGAAGGACATTTAGGGGTCCATTAGGATGGCGGGCGAATCACCCCTGCTGGGCTGGCGGTAGCCACCGCTGGCCCGGCGGGGTCGATCCGCCCGCCATCCTCCCATGAGTGACCCCCCGCCACATTAGGATGGCTGGGGGGTCTGTGGCGGACGGGAAGACCGTCTGCCGCTTTTCCACCGGTCGACTCGTCGACCGGGCGGAAAAAGGCCACTACATGGTGGGAGACACCGCCAACGATATCAGGATGCCGGCGGAGACTCGCCTCTCCATGGCGGCGTTGCCATGGAGAGGTTTCTTCATTTGGGGGCCCGTTGCAGGCCCCCAGGGTGTTGGGGGGTGGGGGATGCACATGGGGGGTACTTATGGTACCCCCCTCATTGCCATGCACTACGTGGCAGGCACCACGTGGTGCCTGCCATGTAGTGCATGGCAATGCCCTGCACAGTACTTTCACATTGCGGGCGGGTCTGCAGCTAGCAGATCCACCCGCAATGTGAAAGGCACAGGATGCGCCCGCCAGTGTGGCGGGCGCATCCTGATACACATGGCGGGACCGCCGCAACTTCGGCGGTCGGTCCCTGGCTCCCCTACGATGGCGGGCGGACTTTGTCCGCCCGCCATCGTAATGGACCCCTAAGTTCCTAAAAATTGTGCATGACACCTTATCTTAGTTCCCTTGAACAAAATTTCTCCTTTTACAAAAATGACTGAGGAAAATAACCCAGTAGTAAATATACACCTCTCAGACGAGGAAGAAGATACACATACAATGCAAATTGCACACAAATTCAGACGCACTATCACCCTAAAACTAATGGACTATGGTTTAACATCTAGGGGTGGCTTAGTAGCTTTCGTTATTGAGGCACACGAATCAAACAAAATAGAGATATTTTATTCCTGGGTTACATTCCCAGCAGCAGATGCAAGAACACAGACATTTCACTACTATACAGAAGGAGATGCACCACAGGAATATGGTCCTTGCGAGGACACGGAAATTCCACTCACTTATCAGGAACACCTATACTGGTTTAAAGGCGCCCTACCCCACATAAGACACAGAGCAAGATTAGGTCCACTCAGAGGAGACGGTGCAACATGGCCAATATTAGCGGCCTACACACCACATCCTGACATTGAAACAATGCCACAGCCAGACTTAGTCTTACAGCACAAGGATTTAATCAAAATCTACAGAAACCTGACACAGTATGTCATGAGGACTTTCACAGTCCAACCAATGTCAGCTGCAACAAATGGAACTCAGTTTCAGGGTACAGCAACTAAAATTACACCACAAACATTACACGCAGTAATGGGCAAAATGCCCACGGAACATGAACAAATGCCATTCTGGGTAGCTCAGAAAATAACTCAGCTGGAGGCAGTATTTCCGAATACTACCCCATTTGAAAAACACAGAATGTTAACAATCTGCTTGCCCATGGGGATAACACCACAAGTAGAGGACTGCATCTCTTGGGGTACAGTCTTTGCTGCCATATATACCAGAACACATGGTATTCCTTCATTAGCAGTAGTACCTGACGTATTAAGACAAATACAAAATGAGTACGGAGCAGAACCTGCCCTAACCTTAGGGATGAAGTTATTAAATAACTATGACCAGGTATCGGCCATAATACTAGCTAATATTAAAGGGGAAGCCGCTTCAGTGGCAATCCGCCAACGCCTAAGGGAGTTCAGTCCGTTGGATCAACAACACGAACTGCCCAAAATAAGTGAAACTGCATATGCAGAGTTAGGCAGAGACAGTTTGGCTGGGAAAGCATTAAAACCACAACTGATGGGCAATCCTGAAAAGGACACTACAAAGCAGACACCTGCTTCTTCTAAAAAGAAGTGGGATAATAAAAAACAACAAAACTTTAAAAACAGATCTCAATCCCGAGGAGATCTCCTCCACAGGAGCCCTGTGAAAAGAGGTATAACCTCAGGAATAGGGATAATATTAGGAAACCTGACAGGTATCAGGATACTGATACACGTTCCTCTCGTTCCTTTCAGGGCTCGACGAAAAACACCGAGAGAGAAGAACGGTCAGAACACAAAGAGGAGCGTACGAAGTCCAGAGACAAGCAACACGCTCAAGACCATACTTCCAAAAAAAAAGACAAACCAAAATCAAAACCACAGTTTCAGAAAAAGAAAGTTGCAGGCATAAAGATCAGACATGCCCAGAAATCTGAGGACGCAGCTTTTGAACGGGGAATGGGCTCTGACGATGCTAGACAGTGCGGCAGAAGTAACACTAGCTCGACAGAACCTGAAGGAATTTCTGGTGACAGCGGACTTGAATGATTACATCACGGTGGAAACACCAGACACCAGGGTTAGTGTCCCACATAAGTTACATGAAATAACACTCCAAATGGAGGGGGACAAGCCCTGGAAAGTCAAAGGTCTCTTTTGGGAAAATCTGTCATCCGGTTATGACATCCTATTAGCAGAACAAGATTGGTCGCCAACATTCGTCATGGAGTGCCCCAGGGGAGAAACTGTAATTTTTCCATCATTCTCCGACCTCGTTCCCATACATCTTAAACATGCTTATGCACAGGAGTGGGCGGTTGCCCTAGCTGAATCACTGACATAATATCGACAGACACAATATCGACGTACATTTTTATCGACACAAAATTATCGATGACAATAATATAGACACTACATACTTATTTAAAAAACAACAATAATATCGAAACCATAATATCGTACTTCAAATATATCGACATCAAAAATATCGTACACATCATTATCGTTTTAAAAAATATCGAACATCATTTAAATACATACACTATGGGGCCGATTCCGATCCGGGTTGGAAATCGTTCCGACCGACACGGACCGGGACTGAAGTCCGACCGACTCGTACAGGCGCAGTCCGACCTGGCAAGTACGATGCGTCCCGGTCGAAATCCAACCGACTCGCACGGAATCAATCCGGACTGACCGAAACGTACGGAAAACAGTGCCCCGCTCGGAAACGGACCCGAAACCTTCCGACTGACACGGAACGGCTATAGTTCCGACCGACAAGAACACGCGCCGTACAAGCTGCCAAGTACGATGCAATGCGTCGTGGACGAAAGCGAGTCGCACGGAGCCAAGCCGTACAACCGATTTGTACGGAACAGAGAGATTGGCAAGAAAAAGAGCCCGTCGCGACCAGCGTGTACGTGAAACATGCAACATAGCACAATGTCAGTGTGACCGACTCGGATCACCCCGCAAGTGACGCC
Source organism: Calotriton arnoldi (assembly GCA_963921515.1). Lineage (NCBI taxonomy): Eukaryota > Metazoa > Chordata > Amphibia > Caudata > Salamandridae > Calotriton > Calotriton arnoldi. The sequence continues at coordinate 431,256 of CAWUFW010013981.1, forward strand.
ACAGGCGTACGACCCGGTCAACTGAACGTCTCCGTCAGGCCCTAAAGAAATCATGGAATTGACACAGAAAAAGGCCAAACAGGCAGTTAGAAAACCAACAAAATTCAATATTCAAACCAAGACACACCCACAACTCCACCTATAAAAAGTGCAAAAATCCTGACCATGATCCTTTGCAAATCACACAGACCTGCAAGCAGACAACACCACCACACTGAGACATACAGCCACAACCTACACACTACACACCACTAGCAACACACAATAAGCACACTCACAGACACCCAGCCATACACATACTCACCAACCCTCACTACCACACCTACCCACCCATCCATCTCCACCACCACCCATCACCATGCCCCCAAAGAAGAATCCAAAGTTCACAGACAGTGAGTTGGAAGTCATGGTAGATGAAATCATCAGAGTAGAGCCAGAGTTATTTGGCTCCTTGGTCCAACAGACCCCCCTATCCCAGAAAAGCAAGATGTGGGCGAGGATTGTCGACAAGGTGAACGCACTAGCACTTAGCATGCGCACAATGGACGACATCAGGAACAGGTGGTACGACATATGCAGGAGGGTCAAGAAACTCATCGGCAAAGAACATGCCCTGAGCAAGCACACTGGTGGCGGTCCCCCTGCCAAACCAGTGCATCTCACTTCTTGGGAGGAGAAGGTGCGGGCCATGCTCCCACCAGTTGGCCTCCATGGATTGCCTGGAATACCAGAGCCCAGTGAGTACACAAACAACTATTCCAAATTGTGATGTAATAGCAATCCGCACCCACAGACATTAATGTCAGGGGGACAGAGAAAACATTCACTGTCATCAAGCCACAGCAACCTAAAGATAACTATCCTCTCATGTGTATGCGACCTAGAGAAACACAATACCTGCAATGTCCCAGTAACATGTACCTAGGCCAATACATGTACAAACCCACTGACAAATACACCAGGGATTTGGCCCCAAACACCACCAAACACCGTCAGCCATCATGCTACCACAGTAACACACACTCCCAGGGAAGCGGAGTCACAGGAAGGAAGGTTTGGTGTGCCGGGAAGGTGGGTGTAGCGGAAAGGATGATGGGATTTGTAGTCACAGCCCATAGTCCCCATCCCACATGTCCCAGGAATATCCCCATGCACCATGCTCACCTCACAGGGAGTGGCAAAGTACTGCCAAGATTAATGAAACTGGGCTCTGGTGTGGGGAGCACAAGGCCTTGCTGGGACTTGGGCTCCAACAAACACCAGGACACCACTGTCAGACAACTTCAACATGTACTTAGACTCACTGTCATGGAAGCATGGCCCATGGTGGCCTATCTGGTCCAGGGGGGAGGAGGAGTGCAACCTCAGACTACATCTCCCAGCAGGCCCTGTCACACACACCCCTCCCACCAACACCAAACAACACACCTGGGACTAAGCACAACCTGAGACTCAAGGTAAATCGACTTCCAAGATGCCTGACACTGGACCCTGGGGGGAGGAGCAGCAATCCATGGTGGTATTTGTGTGCCAATGCAGATTGTAACTACAAACATACCTGCAATGTTACAGGAAAGATCCCCATTTACAAAAGTCACTAAACTGAGAACAAACTCACAGCAAGGCAATGGGATCCAAACACCAGTCACATGCAGCAGCCATCTTGTCAGCACACATTCAATACCAGGAAAGCTGAGTCACAGGAAGGAAGCATGGGTTTGCTGGGAAGGTGGGTGGAGTCAAATGCATGATGGGAGTTGAAGTCACAGCCCATAGTCCTCATCACACATGTCCCAGGAATACCCCCATGCACCATGCTCACCTCACAGGGAGTGGCAAAGTACTGCCAAGATTGATGAAACTGGGCTCTGGTGTGGGGAGCACAAGGCCTTGCTGGGACTTGGGCTCCAACAAACACCAGGACACCACTGTCAGACAACTTCAACATGTACTTAGACTCACTGTCATGGAAGCATGGCCCATGGTGGCCTATCTGGTCCAGGGGGAGGAGGAGTGCAACCTCAGACTACATCTCCAGCAGGCCCTGTCACACACACCCCTCCCACCAACAACAAACAACACACCTGGGACCAAGCACAACCTGAGACTCAAGGTAAATCGACTTCCAAGATGCATGACACTGGGCCCTGGGGGGAGGAGCAGCAATCCATGGTGGTATTTGTGTGTCAATGCAGATTGTAACTACAAACATACCTGCAATGTTACAGGAAAGATCCCCATTCACAAAAGTCACTAAACTGAGAACAAACTCACAGCAAGGCAATGGGATCCAAACACCAGTCACATGCAGCAGCCATCTTGTCAGCACACATTCAATACCAGGAAAGCTGAGTCACAGGAAGGAAGCATGGGTTTGCTGGGAAGGTGGGTGGAGTCAAATGCATGATGGGAGTGGAAGTCACAGTCCATGGTCCTCATCACACATGTCCCAGGAATACCCCCATGCACCATGCTCACCTCACAGGGAGTGGCAAAGTACTGCCAAGATTGATGAAACTGGGCTCTGGTGTGGGGAGCACAAGGCCTTGCTGGGACTTGGGCTCCAACAAACACCAGGACACCACTGTCAGACAACTCCAACATGTACTTAGACTCACTGTCATGGAAGCATGGCCCATGGTGGCCTATCTGGTCCAGGCGGGAGGAGGAGTGCAACCTCAGACTACATCTCCCAGCAGGCCCTGTCACACACACCCCTCCCACAAACAACACACCTGTGTGAGGCACGGAAGTGCACGTTTCGCAATGTCCATGTAAGTCAATGAAACTATACATGAGCGGTCCCTGCACACAGCTCTGCGTGCACATAAAACGCATCAGGTCATCAGGACAATGTTCCAAACCTACATTGGCATCTGCCTGTGATATATGAGGACAATGCTATGCACATACACTTATCATGAAGCATAGTACCTATTTGAATGTGTGTGATACGTTGATGTGTGCTGAACCACAACATACATTGTATGTCTCTTCCACCCACAGGGGCATCTGGGGAAACTGCAAGAACAGACGAGGAAGATTCCCAGTCCCAGACTCTGGTTGACACAGAGCTGGCCGGTGTGGATGCCTCTCACTCCTCTGACGACGACCACGAACAAGCTGGACCCTCCGGTGTGGATCAGCGTGCAGCAGCAGTAACATCTGCACCCCCTGCCACCACTCCTGCTACATCTGACAACACCCAGATGACCCCTACTAACAACGACAGACCAAGCCAACCCAACACCGAGGGCACAGCAACACAGGGCACCCTGGAGGTGGCTGCCAATACCACCAGTGCCATCACAGGAGGAGGCCCAGTGTCGTCTGTGCCTGCAACAGCAGGACATGCTCATGGGGGTAGGGGTGGTGGGAGTGGGGGCAGGCTGAGGCCACGTCATGCCCATGGTGCTGCACCCCAAGCTGATCCCCAGTTGGGACGCATCATAAATGCGTACCAGCAATACACCGGAGACTTTGGCCAGGTTGTGGGACACCTCAGGGACATTAAAAAACAGCAGGCTGAACATCATGCCAGATTGGACGCACACATGTTGCGGGTGGAGACACACATGGCCCGCATGGAGTCCAAGATGGACAAGTTGTATGATGTCACGGCGGTGCACAGAGACATACTTGGATGCCTATGTCAGATTGCAAACAACATGGCCCCACCTCCCTGTGTGCCCACTACTTAGTTGCCACAACATCTGCAACTGCCACAGGTAGGGAGGTGGACTCTGACGGAAACTCCAGCGCACCGCCCCAGCCTGCACCTGAGGGACCCCCCCCAAAGAAGACGAGGGGTCGTCCAAAGAAGGACAAGTGAGAGGCAGCTGGCCATGCACATCCCCCAGGGAGTGAACACCTGTTCCTGATGTCCACCATTGTGTGCAAACCCTTCACCTTGTCGACTGTCCCCAACTCTCCCACATGTGATGGAGGGTCTGATTTGAACCAATGGATCTAATGACTGTGGACTTTACTCTGGTAATTTCATCTACCAACACTACCAACCCCCCTGTGAACTTTGGATTCCCATTGCACTGTACAGCACTTCATGTCACCTACATCATTCACACACATGCATGTAAATAAACACTTCAACTCACACTTGTAGCCTCTGTGTTAAATTTAACCGGGTTTGTCACATATAGGTGATGATATGCTAAAGTAAGACTGTGCAGGAAAACCACTAGAGCAATCTAAACACTGAAATGTGATTTATGTTGATGTGACACATATGAGAGGTACACACTACTAGGTCAACACAACACGAATTCCCAATGCCCATCAGATTCTTTGCCTCAGACATTGTGAACTGCAAGTACACACAAATGCTGAAGCAGTGGCAATAAGCCCACAGGTCCAGTATGCCAAGGATTGTCAGATGTGTGGACACAGAGGAAGCACACCACAAACTGGTGCGCACCTTTATTACACATACACAACAAGTAAACTAAACATCAGATGCAAGGTACCCTCACATGACAGTGATCAAAAGTAACCAAGAATGGCAGACATGCCAGCACCGGGGTATGTGGGATGATGCATCCGGGAAGCATTAAAGGTTGCACTCTGTGACCGTATTGTGCGTTTCGGAGGTTACATGTCACCAGACAACAGCCAATGGACCCTGTGAATGACAGACATACAACAGTATTGAAATCACTAAATCACTGCATACATCTACAATACACATTACAAACACTATTTCAAAGAGTTGTGAAAAGATACGAAGATTCATGGCAACACTGATTGGGAGGACATACTAACTCAAGGGACACATCAATGCAACAATCATGACACGTAGCATGCAGAAACACATATGCTCTCACAGTGCACAACACAGACACATATCAGGTGATGCAAGAATTGTTGACAACACATCACTGTATACTCACAATTAGGAGAAGAAGTTGTTGATGAGCTGAGTCCGGACATCCCCCTCACCCTCATCGTCACTCGCAACATGTCCCAGGCCCGGATCCTCCCATGCTGGCGGTTGATGGCCGTCATCATCTTCGATGAGAGGCACCTTCTCCCTCACTGCCATGTTGTGTAGCATGCAACACACAATAAATATCTTGCACACCTTTTCAGGTGCATATTGGAGGGCCCCTCCTGTCCGGTCCAGGCAGCGGAATCGGCTTTTCAGGAGTCCAAATGTCCGCTCAATAACTCGCCTGGTCCGCCCATGTGCTTCATTGAAACGTATCTGCGCTGGTGTGACAGGGTTCCTAAGAGGTGTCAGCAACCACAGCATTTTGGGGTACCCGGAGTCACCTGCATTCAAACAGCCAAACATGTCATGGGTCAGGAAAGAGCGTGTAATCCCAAGATACTTAAAACACACAAGGTAAAGTGAAATTACACACCGACAAGCCAGGCACGCTGGTTCTGCAGCTGTGACATCATATGTGGTATCCTGCTATTCCGCATGATGTAGGCGTCGTGTGCTGAACCAGGGAAACAGACACAGAGATGTGAAATTGTCATGTCCGCAAGACATACCACTAGGGCATTAATAGAGTGCAAATGTTTACGGTTGCGGTAAGTCTGCTCATGGGCCTGTGGTGGTACCAAAGCCACATGTGTCCCATCAATTGAGCTGATGACATTTGGCATCCCTCCCAGTGCATAGAAATCTCCCTTTATGCCTGGCATTTGTTGTTGGTTGGGAAATCGGATGTATCGGTCCAGATACAACAACATTGCCTCCAAAACATCACGGAGAACACAACTGAACATGGTCTGTGACATCCCACCAGCACCAGCCACTGTGTATTGGAATGTTCCGGTGGCAAACAAAATGTAGGGCTGCCATCACCTTCACCTTGGGGGTCAGCGCAGTTGGATACGCGCGCCCAGGTTGTAAATGTGGGGACAACTGCTCCTCCAAATCCTCAATCAGCTGGCTTGTGAAGAGGTACCATCGGATGCAGTCACGTTCAGCCATGGTTGCAAGGTCCGGGAAGGGTCTGTGGACATTAGGTCTCCTGCAGTACATAGGGAATCAAAGAAAGTATTTCAGTTCCCCCACATCTGTGGCTATGACCATGCCAAATACCACATGCTACATCACATCAGGACACAATTGAGTCAGGTGTGTGCAATTCAGCATGGACACATATGCCAGCCATGTGCCCCTCACCTAACATGTCAGCTCCATATGGTGACACCACAAGTGCCATGCTCTGCTGTCAACAAACTGTGGGCCCTGTCACAGTACATCTGAACATATGTCACATACCAAACACACACCTCAATAACTAGTGAGGACAGTTGTGTTGTCAAAATGACAGGGGACTGGCAGTCACACACACGGGGAACATGCATTGCAACATGGACACAGTCACCATGTAATGTCTGATGTACACGTTCCAACACAACCATCAGTTGTCTGCATGGCAACGTGGATGTCTGTGACACACAGACACAACACCAAATCACATGCCCAAAACTGATGGAGGTTTGGGGGATTAACAACTCCCAGATACAAATATGTCCATGTGCCTAGCACTATACGCAAATACTCATGATGTACCACACACAGCAAGGCCAGGGACACACATGACATATCATATGCAATGTAGGGTTCATGTAACATGGCAATACACAATATGCCCCTGCAACTGTGCCCAGGCCACGTGTGTTGACCAGCAAAGTCCCCAAGCACAGTAGGGAGGTGCATCACACACAATGCCTTTTGTGACCATGTAACATGGCACATCCTGGTAGTGTGTACCACATTGTGCACATCAAATATGACATGTGTAGACATGTACCCACACATGTAATGAGGCATGAATAGTGATTGCCTGTACTGTGTGACAGGCTGTCACTGTGTTGTCCAGCCCCTCAGTCCATGTCAAAACATTTCGGTTGGCAGCTTCTGACCATCGAATGTAAGGGTCACACAGGCTTGTGCGATTGTGAATGACGCATCAGACACTTAGGGACCAAGGTGTACGCACGCCTTGGTCATAGACTGTAATGGCTATATATGCGGGTGCGATTTGAGGAGACGCGTCGGACACTTAGGGACCAAGGCGTACGCACGCCTTGGTCAAAGACTGTAATGGCTATATATGCGGGTGCGATTTGATGAGACGCGTCGGACACATAGGGACCAAGGCGTACGCACGCCTTGGTCATAGACTGTAATGGCTATAATGTGGGTGCGATTTGATGAGACGCGTCAGACACTTAGGGACCAAGGCGTACGCACGCCTTGGTCATAGACTTTAATGGCTATATACGTGGGTGCGATTTGATGAGACGCGCGGACGCCTAGGATCCAAGTCGTACGCACCCATTGGCTATTGGCTGTCATGGAGACGAGCCTTGTGTTTTGCTACGTGTACGACTCGTGTGCTGCCAGATTCAGTTGGGCCACTACAACAATGTTGCAAATTCAATGGTGTCATGATGCAGAAAGTTTGAACGACGCGATGCATTCAAAGTCATGGATTGGGCAAATTCGGATAATGCGAACGAGTCTGACCTATCTCTTTGGCCGCATCGAACAGATACTGCCTCTGTAGCACAGATATAAGGCTGTCTGTTCCCCAGAGACTGCAGTTGCTTGCACTACATGCCACATGACTGCATTTCATCACACCACTGCTGCTGTCTCTGCATCCTCTGTATCCTGCAATGGCACGTACTGTGGAGAGGGCCCCAGCATTCACTGAGGAGGAGAACCAGGCCCTGCTGGACAGCCTCCTCCCACAGTACTGCAAGCTGTATGGGAAACCAGGGGAGCAGGTGAGTGTGGAGTCCAATGCCTTTGCATTTGTACATGTAGTCTGACTGGCACTACTAGCATTGTGCTCACCAAGGGCAAGCATGCACACTGAGTAAGTTCAAGTTTCTGAGTGTGCTGATGCATGTACACAGCTGGCAATGTTTCTGATTGACTTACTGTCCTTTTTCCCTTATTTAAATGTGTTTATATGTGACATACAATTGACTAATAGTGACACTTCCTGACATGCAAAACCTAGCATTGATGAAGAGGGGAATGTGACAATGTCTGCCATTCCAGCCATTTCAGCAACCAAAAACTGTAAGGGCAACTATGAACTGCTGCAATACACCAGACATGTAAGGGTACCAATTTGCAGGAGGGCCTCATGGTGGTTTGGGAATAAGAAAATGCCAGTTCATTGCAGTGAGATAGTTGGTGAAGAGTTGCACCACAGCTGCAGACCCTAGACCCCAGCTCTCCTCATCAGCTGTGTTGCAGATACAGTGCTGTATGCTTGTCTGCGGAAGTTAAGCAAACACCTGTAACCCCCCCCCCGGTAGCAAATGTGCTGACTCAATTGATATGTTGTTGTTGCCAGTGATCACTAATCAATGTGGGTCATGCAATGTAGGGAGAGGCTGGGGAGGGGGTGTAAGTAGAGTGGCCCATGTGGTTGGTCTACCCGTGCTGGTACACGTCCTGTGCAACTCTGCCTCACAGTGTCCGGTCTGAGCAGTGAGTGGGTGTCCACCCTGAGGCCATCGGTCTGCCGGCACTGCCATGTCGTGAATTGGGGCTTGCACACAGGACAACTGCCCATTACCATAGTTGCACTGCCTGTATGCATGATATGCACTGTAAAGTTCTACATGTGTGTACAACTGTGTGTTTGGGAACATGGAGCATGTGTACTGATGTTGCCTCACATTGTCATCCTCACAGGTCACTGCCCATGAGAAAAATGAAATATGGCAGACCATCGCCCGGGAAGTTAGGTCGGTGGGGGTCTACAGACGCCGCATCCGCCACTGCCAGAAGAGGTGGCAGGACCTTCGTGGCTGGACCCGGAGGATAGCAAGGGTTCAGCTGAAGCTGTCGCCTCCTCGCAGGAGGGGTGGACGCCGGAACCTGACCCCCCACATGCTACGGATCCTGGCGGTGGTCTTTCCAGACCTGGATGGGCAGTTAAAGGCCAGACAGCAGCAAGGAGGGGTAAGTCCATGCCTTGTTGGTGTATTTGGGTTAACCTGCACTTTGCACTCCTTCAGCCAAGTTACACTCCCACAGTTAGTCTGTCTGCTCAGACAAGTTCCATGTGGCTATATTTGGTGATGCCCCATTCACATCTGATGCCCAGGTGTGTCCCTTCCACTCTTTCACATGTGTCACTTGGGTTGTGTGTAT